>MJUU01052605.1:15721-33988 GCA_002080025.1 Modiolus philippinarum | reverse complement strand
CCTTGTAGTAATGTTGTTCTAAGTTCTTTGCGTAAAGAATAATTTTGTCGTAATACAATAAGGGTTTAAATAAAAGGTGCATTAGCAAATTCGTTTTACCAGATCCAGATGGGCCCACGGCGAGTAACCGGAAGTAATCACTCGGCATATTTTTTACTCCTTGTATTGTTTTAAAATTATTCGTATTAGACTTTTCTGAAAAATATACGGGAATCGTTGTCATTTTTTATAACCCGAATATTTATTAGATAAAAAATTATGAGTGTGTTTCAGGTAGGAGGGTGTATAACCGTTGTGGTAAGTAATAATGTTTGACTTTTATCATAAAATCAGGTAAAAAAAAATGCTCGCATATGATTTGACCAATCTAAAAAAAATAAAAACAAAGGTGTATGGTTTTTACGAAATACTTGATATTCAAGGGGAAATCGTATATTTATATTATCCTTTTAGCAATATATTTGTTATAGAGAGAGTAACTGGTGACGACCTGTCAGACTTACTAGAAATATATAGGAATCAAAAGTGTAGAACCAGAGATACACGTCAGTGTTATGTATAACCCGTGTTATGCTTAAACCGCAAGCAACGTAAAAAATGTGAGTGAACTAAGAATCTAGCCCGTTTTACCCGTCTCAACTGTAGTGAATAACAATTGTTTATTCTCGTTAGTCCCGTAGATAGTAGTTAATACCCTTTTTGGGTGCACATTTTCCGAAAAGTTTTTCGGAAAATGTGCACCCAAAAAGGGTATTAACTACTAACATGAAATGGAATTTCTATGAACACCATTTGTTATCGGGTATACACGTTTGTTATAAACGGCATATAAAGTGCCTTTACCCTTTTCGTGACAACGACGTTCTCTTGGTTTCACCTTTCGCTGTGTGATTATCTAAACGCACAAGGGTCATTACACCAATATACACCTTGCCATCACATTCAAACTTTTACAACAAGGGTACGTTTTGTAAGAAGTTTGATGGAAGATTTAACATGAAAATAAGGTGCAACTTGCAAACATCTTGTTACTAAGGACATTTCTCATTTCCGGAATTTTTTTAAATGCCGGAAACCCATAAAAATCCCCAAATCCGTGATGCAATCTATATTTCTCTAATTTCTAGCAAACACCGATGTGATAAAAATATTTCTCATCTCTAGAAAGAGAACAACTCGCGCGAAATTTGCTGCCAAATCTATTCGAAACATAATCCTCGTGGTTTTACATTGTGTCATTAAAGAAACATTTTCTATAATTTAAACACTATAATTATGAAATTTCTCACATCTTGCTAAATAAATTTTCAAATGTTTAAAAACATTTACAAAATTTATCTAACTCGGTGTGAGACATTTTATAACCAACTTAGTTCTCGTTGTAGGAACTATATTTACGTAATGTAGATACCGGCGGGATATTCGTCATCATTCCCTCATCAAACAGCTTTTGGTTCCAATGACATGAGGATTTTATATGTATAATGATCTCACACTTATACTGATTTGTTCTCTCAAGTATGAAAGTGTTTTTAAAAAGCAAAAAGGGTCTTTAAGGAAAACAGTCGATTAGTACAAGAACGCCTTGATCGATCTTCCTTTTCATTGTTTTCTCTTTCAAGATAGTGATCATGGAGTAAATAATATTCTCTAATTTGTAGCAAATTTAAACACCTCCTGACTAGTTGGTAATCGAAAAAATAATCAACATGGGTGTGATTGAATCTCAGTTGGCAATTGGTCAATCATGTAAATGTCTCGTGTCAGTTTCTAGAAATAGTGCAACCGAATGTTGACGAAATTAACACCTGCATCATTGTCTAGCGAAACGGTTTTTGTATTTTTATGACTAAGATAACTCATTTTATTGATAATATGATATTTTTATCAAAAATATAATATTCAACATCCCTTTCAATGAATGGAGCAATGATACATACAAAATGTAGCAACAAAATGGCGGCATACATGAGACTGGAGATCGCTTTACTTCAAATAAATTGAGTAGAAATTAGAGAAACAATCTCTAACATTGTTTTCCGGTTTATTACGATAATTTCTCACATCTCGATAATTAAATTTTCACATTTTAAAATTGTTGGGTAAACCTCGAGCTTTAAAATACGAAAAATATAACTATCTCGATGTGAGAAATATACGTAATAAACTGGAAACAATGTTAGAGACTGTATTACCTGTATTCGTATGGTACTTATACTTTATGGAAACGGGATAGGAAAAGGAATTTGGGTACCTGTTAATATGTTAACCCTATCACTGGCTTTTGCTGGTGCCGGAACCAAGGTCAACTGTACTAAGGTCCTTTTTGTCTCTGATTTTCTTTTATCTTTCTTTTTTTTTTGGTTTTTTTTTGTTTTTGTTTTAAGCATTATATTGTCAATAACAAAATATCGAAGTTACTGTTAATATATTTTCTGCATATGCGCATTTCGACAACTTATGTCTCGTCAGTGCAGATCATACCAAAACACTTGGAAGTCCATTAACCGAAGAACATATTAAAGCTGACAGAGAACAAATAACCAAAAGGATCTAAAATTCAGCTAAGGACAGAGCTATGCATGGCGAAGAAACTTTAAACATAATTTAATTTATGATACGTAATTTTAACTTTGATTGATTGATATTTAATTCTAACCACCAGTTTTAGTTCAGTTACACTTTCAGTTCATTTCATTCTTTATATCATTAAAAGAAACAAAGATTACTAATATATAAACTTCAAATTCAGAATCACCCTTCAAAAAATACAATCCAGTGAAAATGAGGATGCAAATTCCCGATAAATTAAATACCTGATCCTGTCGTCCCTTCAAAAGGTAATCCTGTCCCTATACATATTTTGTAAAACGTAAAATCTGATAGATAAGAATCTAAAGTGGGCTGCAGACATAACCTCTCGTCCAAGTTAACTTGTATTGCAATCAGGAGGTCAAGTCGACGTTTACTTGAAGTTAACTTATAGCCGACTTAGAATAAATCTAGAATCACGTGTGCTCTAGTCCAAGGATCAAAGGCCGTTTGCTTTATGTCTGTTCTAGCCATGACTGTTCTACTTAAATCTACTCTTGCCATGACCGATATAACGAAGTTTGTTCTGACCATGACTGTTCTTGCAAAGTCTGTACTAGTCATGACCGTTCTTGTCAAGTACCTCCTGGCAATGAACGTTCTGGTCCTAGAATTATTAAACTAAATATTGAAATAAGTTTTGTTTAAATTTACCTGGATAAACACAGGTAAAACAAGTAGAAGACTACCAAACAAAATTAAAATTTATATTTGAATTATTCATTTCATTGTTCCAATTTTTTTTTTGTTTTTGTTGATTTGTTTTGTTTGTTTGTGCTTTTTGAGTTTTTTTTGTTTGTTTGTTGGTTTGTTTGTATTTTTTGTTTTGTTTTGTTCCGTTTAATTTTGTTTCTGTTTTGTTTTTTTTTTAAATATTATTTTATTTTTATGATAGAACTAAATAGAAATATCTGAAATTCGTATAAATAATTAATACAGTAGGGTCTGTAAGTCTCGTTCAATTTTGAAACTTTCGGGTACATAAATTGTACCCGGAAGTTGCATTTTTCACAACAATATTGTCGATATTTGTGTTTTTCGGTTGTATGCGTGATATAGGGAATTTTTTTTCACTTTTTAAAATTTTTAGGATGTATATTGGTAATGTTTGAAGTGATTTGTAATACAAAAATAATCCCTTTATGTCTAATTCTTTGTTCAATTTGACTTTAAAAGTGGCAATTTTGGTAAAAACTGTTTGTGATTTCGCCGTGATAGCAAAGATATGTCAAGATATCTTTAAAAAAAATGAAAATGCAAATTCATAATTTTAATATCTATTTTCTATCAAATCAGTTCTTTGAAAATAACACATATACGATACCAAACACGTACATATGCTGATGAGGAATTAATTTCCGAGATGGCCATACAGCTCATTAAAATTATTGCAGTTGGAGTTAACATATGTGTTATGATCTCATGTTCATTTACTCCATATCCTTTCGTAAAATATATTCTATGAAAATAATACAGGAAAACATGTGTGCTTTTCGCCGTGTCCCTTGTGTTACTGCAACCGTCTAATTCAACCAGGAACCGTTCCTCAAGTGATTCAAGAAATAAAAAAAATCAATTCAAATCAAATTTCTAAATAGTTAATGCATTATGGTAATATGTACTGGTCATTTTGTGAAAGTTTCATTGAAAACATACATCTCTAGCGACCAACTCATACTGCTTTAAAGGCAATTAAAGCACTTGTCATGCCCATCATTAAAACGCTTCCGTAAATCCTGTTAATCTTAACAAAACACACTTTTCCCTTTTCTAATAAGATAATGTGCATTTAAAGAAATAAGACATGTTGATATAGAAAATGAAAAAAATTGTAGTAACAGTTACGAGTCAAATTTATTGTGGAAAACTACACATAAACAAGGTTCAGTATGAGGCGTTTAGTATTTGTGTTGACTAGGGGTGAAGGGATGAAATATTCATCAAATATGCTGTGATGGCAAAAATCAAAATGTGTAAAAAATAAAATGGTAAAAGGTGAAAAAGACACATTATTCAAAATAAAAATGATCCACACAAAATTTCAAGAAAAGAACAGAATGAATGACCATAATTTTTGGCCTTTTGGTATTCACAATTTGGCAGTCGGGTGCCAAACCAAAATGATAGTCCTACATTATCGAGAAAAAAAAAGAAAAGAGAAAAAAACTATAAACATGTAACAGAATTTACAAATGTAAAAATCATGCTCGATCCTTAACTGTACTAAAAATGTATTCTGCAGTATGGTAACACGTAATTTCAATAAAGAATATGATTTAAATTGCCTAGTGTCCTTGTACTTACAGGGATTTCGAAGATTAACGACCTATAAAGAGCTTGTAACAAGGTTCTGGTCTGTCCAGTTTTCTAGAGTCAACTATAAGGAACAAGTATTGGAAAAATGTAGACTTAAGAAATAACAAAACACCAAAATTACTTTGAAATTAGTTTTGGCATATGCACATCTCGAAAACTTATATCTCGTCAGTGCAAATCGAATCAAAGTATTTGGAAATTCATAAACCAAAATATGTGTAAAAGCTGATAGGGAACATATCAACAAAAGAATCTAAAAAGTAAAACAAAATCAGCTTAGGACAGAGAAAGAACAATGGATTATGAGATACAAAACGAATTTTTATAGATTCGATGTGGTCTTCGGTATTTCTCAACCACTTCTCCATTACTAGGCACAGGTCCGGATACTCATGGAAACTGAAGTCATAGTTCAATCAATAGCTCTGTTAAGATAGTAGTCCTAAAATCCTGCTCGTCAATATAAAAACAACAAAGTCGCAAGAATTGTGACTTTGAAATTGCATCTTTGCATAACTAAAGATGACAGGACCAGCAATTTAAGTAACAATTGGCTTCTGCAACTGTGAGCTCACTTTTATTGCGTTTCAAACTTTCACTTAATCTTCTTCGCCAGTATTTTTCTCCTTCAGCGTCATAAACACGTTAATAAAAATTTTATCTCACTGTTCCAAAAATAAGAAGGGAAATAGACAAATCGATGTCCCTTCTCGATTATACCGTATGGCGGGTTATTTTTGCGGCCTAAAACTTTCACGGATTTCAGTGGAAAAAGTATTCGAAAAAATACAAGCAGTTTAAATTTTTGCGGATATTGACATGTCGTATACATATTCTAAGAATACACAGAATTTTCGTTGAATTTTTTTTGACGATTATAGCCAATTCGCGAAAAATAGGCGAAAATAAAGCCCTTCGAAAATTTCCCGATTAACGGTTTACCATGTTTTTTATTTTTTCCCTGATAGATACACAAAAAAGTCAGAAAAGTCATTGTGTGAAATTATCTCCCTTCTAAACATGCTAATGAGGTGGGCGTCTACTTCATCAGCCATATTTTAGAAACACGCCGTCTGCTGATAGTGCATATACAGCTCATTCGGATATATAAATCACAAACGAACGATGCATTTAGTAAAACAAAAACATTTACAAAATAAAAATTAACAATTTGTCTGCTATTGCACGTTCAATTGTTCATAGTTGATGTCAAATGTCTTCACTGCGACCACACTAAAATTAACCTGGCGACAATAAAATATTATTAAAAGGCAAAAATTACCGGGGGCGGACACAATTTCTGTATTAAAAGATAACCAAAGGATTTATCTTGAAGGGAAAATATGAAACAATTAATTTCAAAGATGTATATTTCCAAGATCCAAAATAATATCCTGTTACCGTGAGGAGGGTATTTTCAATTGTGTTCGTTATTTCGCGGTAAATGTAATTTATAAACACTGCCAAGGCGCTCACAAGAATCAAAGTACCCCATTATGGTGAAATTATTCGAAATAATTGGGAATGTTTCAAGATTTCTGTATCTAAATATTTATTTGGAACGGTAGTCGAATGTTTACTGTTCCATTTAATACAATAAAACAATCCATAGACAAAAAATCAAATTACGATTACCTGAATGGGCCTCTGACTCTAAGTTGTAAGCATGACGTATGTAAGTAAATTAGACTTCATTTCTGAAAATAGAGCCAGCATTGTTGCAGAATCCACGAACTTTGGGGTTTTATTCTGGGAAATTGCGTATTAGGGCGGAAATGAAATTTTGCACACGTATTTAACAATTCTTTATAAATCAGTATAAATCAGTATGCTAATTTTGGAGAAAATCTTGAGATGTATATTTGATTCATCCAAATTGATAGACACTCACATTAGGCCCTCTTGAACCGCAATTTACACATTAATTACAAATTTTACAACCAAACGGCAAACATTTACATTATTTCTATACCTTAATGTAGTACACGAATTTGTAACTACGGAAAACAATCTAAGTAGACGTTAAATGAGGAGTTCCATTTCTTTTGTTTAAAAATGATCATTTCTCGGCCTGAATAACGAGCGGAAATCGACAATACAAATGTATTACTTTCACGCCTGGGAAACTCGATGTTCTCAACCAAAAAACGGCGTCCGAAAACTTGTGATTTACACTTAATAAGTGCAGTTTAAAAAATCAAAGAATGTCACTACATATTATTTTATTAAATAAGTTTTAATAAATCAAAAACAGTTTTCTTTTTTCGAATAACATTGGTAAATTTGTTTTTTCTTTATGTCCGAATTTTAGAATCGCTCCGAAGCGGCTGACTACAATTAATAGGATTTCTGTCTTAAAACACAGAATTTTAAATGGTTTTAGTTATATTTTAGATCTTCGGCCAGTTTAACATGGAGTGACATTCCACGATATTCAAAAACAGGGTCTGTCACTTCGTATTTATTAACTTCCTGGAAGTAACATTCTGTTGATACCATCGAGTTTCCCAGGCTTGACATTCCTTCCTTAGTAGTATTGTATGTTTTGTAAAACAACGGCCGTAGAATACCGAAGGAACAAAGGGGTGAAATTCACAAAAAATCGAGGTCCAAAGACAGGGCAAAAACGAGAACACAGAAAACAATGACGTTAGACACAAAAACAATGACGCCAGACAGACACAAAGCACAGAACCAGAAACTACAACATTTAGAACAAAGGCACTCACAGTGATTTTGTAGCTTACTTGCCAAGAAACTGTTGAAATGTATGTTGAGCTTTGGTTAATTTGGAAACTTGCGAAGAACTACTACATAAACTTCTTAAAGAATGGCCGACAGTTTAACAGATCGGCTGTACAATTTTTTTGTCAGTGAAAGTCGGATCAGAAGATGCTGTTCTGACAAGAAGATCACTTTGGTCCCTTATGGATTAGGTTGGTTCAACAAAACATTTAGTCCAGATGAAAAGTGGAAGCAAAGGGGAGGGACTGGATATGAAAGGCAGTGATATCGACATTATGCTACTATTTAATAACATTAATATCTATAAATTAGCACCAGATGACATACCGCCCGATTCCTTCCTTCCTACCTCTCCAGCCTATGGAGTGTATATTTCACAGTTGATTCGTTGTTGTCGAGCTTGTAGTTTGTACAGTGATTTTTTGAACAGAGCAAAAACACTGTCCCAAAAGCTGCTCAGTCAGGGATTTGTTCAACCTTTGTTAATTTCATCCCTCAAGAAATTATATGGCCGTTACCATAGCATCATTGAAAGATATGACGTGTCAGTATCCCAAATGAAAGAGGACATTTTCAGCTAGATTCACGTCTTCCCGGATTGGACTACCGACTTTGACAGTTTCCCGGATTGAATCACTCACAGTGTGACGGATGCTGTAAACAGAGCAGGACATGCTTACCCTTCCGGACCACCTGATGTCACTCTCAGTTTCACTGGAGTTCACATTGTGAGTGCCTTTGTTCTGAATATTGTGGTTTCTGGTTCTGTGCTTTGTGTCTGTCTGGCGACATCGTTTTTGTGTCTAACGTCATTGTTTTCTGTGTTCTCGTTTTTGCCCTGTCTTTGGACTTCGATTTTTTGTGAATTTCACCCCTTTGTTCCTTCGGTATTCTACTGCCGTTGTTTTATGTCAACAGATAATACGAAACCTGGATTCACACACTTACAATATGTGGAAATATTAATGCAATATTACGGAGTTGGTGTGTAAATTTTGAGAATTATTTATGCCTATCAGGAAGATTGTTAAAGACCTTTATTATACTGACCCATGCAATACACAATCCTCCGACATATTTCATTTTCCATGGACCATGTTTATCACCAACAGATGAGCAAACAGATTCAGCCATAACCTTCAGATGTCGATCGTGGATAAGGGTGGCAAGTCAGTGGCCTACCAGAAATCGACTATGGCCATTGTCAGAGCTTATTACGGAAATTACAAATTTTGGTGTTCTTTTTGTTCCGATTGGCTGTAAATAGTGCAGTCACTGGGTTTTAAAAGACGCTTATTTTAGGAGTTTAATGGACCAGCATACGTCATGGCTAGAAACGATATTTTTCGAAAAACAATAGTCTAAAGTATATTTTTTGGCTTGTCGTAAAAAAATCCTACGGTGCAGTTTTCCGGAAATTCACTGAAAACGAGATATTTTGATTTTTGCCAAATTTTGACGGAATATTAACAAAGTCTGCAAGCTTAGATACGTTTCAATGATTTTTAATAAATGTATTGGAAAACGAACATGTCTATAGCTATGATATCACAAAAGAAAAACATATTTCGAAAACATAGAAGTTGAGGAATGTTTTGTTTTAAGGGGGGATGTCTCCTAGACTATGAGTTTACCTGCTGTCGAATGTTATGGAATAAGTTTTTCAGCAAATTTTCATTGGTTTTTGTATCAATTCAATGGATTTATCAATTATCCAAACGTTTTCATTGGTCAAATATAAATCTATTGCATTTTTCTTATTTTTGAGGTATTCAACAAAACCCACCGAAAGACAAGATGTGAACAATCTTGATATTTCGCGGGTAAACATTTTTTGTGCTCTGCTAAATATTGATGAATAGTTTATTATAAGAAGGAGTGACCACTAGGTAGTACAAAAACCAGAAAAATAAATAAAGACTGCCACTTCCGGTCACGTGACAGATGATTCAATATGGTTGCTACAAATACAAAATTTTTTGCGTAAAAGTTTAACAAATTGGGAAAGAAAATGTATCAGAAACTTTCAAAAATTTATAATGAATGAACGCATTGTTGCAGTTATCATTTAGCTGACAGGAAAATGAAAAATAACACTGTAACAAGAAAGAGAACAAAATGTTCAGTACAAGATAAAACACTGATTGATGTTCATATCAAATAAAACTGAAATTGAGTTCTACCGTAAATGGATGTTTTCCGTTTAAGACAGCCCATAGAAGACAGGGTCGCGTGAAGCTGTCTTACACCGTTAATTGTCCAATCCAACGTTGCGATTTGTTCGACGTCACAATTGTTACCACAATAAACTCCATGGATAATTTTACGTCACAAACGAGAACTCCACCAGAAATGGCTAGTTTACTTTCTTTCGGGTTGGGTATTGTATTTTACGGAAGAAATATGTTTCTTATATTCGACAAAAATTAAAGATCGGGATACAAAATGTATCTTCCACTCGTGTGAAAAATTCTTCGTCTTTTACCCTTGTTTCACTCGGAAAAAGACGGAATTTCTCACACTCCTGGAAGATATCCCTTATCTTTAACATGGTCTCGTATAAGAACTTCTTCTTCTTCTTCTTCCTCTGCTTCGTTTTTCGTCTTACTTTAATTCTTATACCACGCTTGAAAAGTGGGGGTATATAGTGATGAGGTTGTTCGACTGTTCGTCCGTCCGTTACACCCGTGAAGGTACCCATCTCTTATCCTCTACTCCTCATGAACTTCTGAATAGATTTTCATGAAACTTTAACACAGTGTTTTTGCCAAAACGTAGATGTGCACCTCTTATTTTAGAATTTGATTTGATTGATTTTTGGTGTTTCCCACAGCAAAACATAGACTTGGCCATTACATTACAAGTGGTTAGCCATCTCTTATCCGCTATTCCCCCTGAACCACTGAATAGATTTTCATAAAACTTATATACAGTCTATGTAACATAATGTAGATGTGCACCTCCTATTTCAGAATTTGATTGATTAATTTTGAATTTATGGAATCAAATGGGTTGAGGGGGTATTTATTAGTGCGCTATGCTCACAGTTTTTCTAGTTTGTTTCTGTGTTTTCGTTTGCAAATACACATGTATGTTGATTATACCCAAACCACATGTATCCAAAGAAGACTCTATTGTTTCTAGGGAAGAAGATTCCTACCATCGAGTTCCTTATGAATAGAAAACGCATTTTTTTAAATTTCACTTTTTTTTATGTATTTTCTTACAACAGCGTGTCCGTGATTTCATTCTTTCTTCATAAAAATCCGATCATATCAATAAGCAACTGTCGTAACCTCTTGAAACATTCCGTATATGCATTTAAATTTGTATACGTTTTCTTGTATTTGCCATTCTCTATTGTTCCTTAGACATTATGAATGTCACGCAATTTTTATTGTCAGAAATTTTCTACTCTTCGTCATAAGTGTATGGATTCATAAAATATAAGCTTTCAATGACATATTCAATCCAAGAAAGTTGTGAATCTCTTACCATGGATACTACAAATTCGAATTATGTTCCATTGGCGGATCCAATGGGGACACCTATTTTGTGGACAATCGAATATTTCTAAATCAATATCCTGATGTTTTATTTAGAAATACCCCAAAATTTTCGCGCCTCGTTCCGCTCTTCGAGATGTCCTTTCACTTCTAAATTGGGACCCCGTTTTTAAGTTCCCTGGATCCGCGCCTGTCTTACCCTCATTTTTTATAGTCTAAGGAATTTCCACTATATATATGTATATATATATATAGTCAGCTCGGTGTCTTAAAATAAATAAGAAAAAAATAGAGTATTTGCCAGTTTCGTTGAGCTTTGAGAGGTAGAGGTTAAAGCAACAATATAAAGGCCCTACAGACGGACAGACAGACACACACACGATCAGAAGCAAAGCGATGAATATTGAGTATTTGAGTGTCAGTCCTGCAGGAACGGTTCACTTGGAATTGTTTCAAAAACGTTGACTGATTTTACTGTCGTCTAAACTTCGCCTCTGCTATTTGTAATAATTTTTCATGTGAGAGGGGTCATAATCAAGCAGTCACAAAAACAGTCTTTTAAAGAATGAATTTCCTGGAACTATCTAAAAAATCATTTAATGTTACATTTTAATATCAAAAGCGCGTTTAAGATATCTTATCTGTTTTTTTTTGTCGGGTATTCGGGAAAATCAACACCCCAAACTTTTTATTCCAGAATCATAGAGGGAGTGAAAAGTAACAGCCATTTTTCAATTCAAATACTTCCAATATTAGTATAACGGCGCTATTATTTTCTACGGTATGCTTCATATGTCAACTATGCAAAAGGTCAAGTAAAAATATTTTAAAATGTGGCTACTGTTGGCGTTTTTACGAAAGTATGGCTTTTTCTGCTGATTTTCAGTCTTGACCTTTAATCTCAATTTTCTAAATTCTGCACCACTTCTGCTTTTTACGACAGTGCAAAATAAACGCACCATAACTTCTTATACACTATATATAAAAACAAGCGATGAGGTATGCTGGTCCATTAAAGTTGAAAATTTTGGTTTCTAGTCACTGTACTAAAAGGATCTCCGAATGAAAATATTGATTGGCGAATTTCATTTTTAGCTGCAGAAAAACTACTGATTTATTCATTTTCCCATACACAGCTTCTTTGTTATGCACTTTTAAAATTGTTACTCAAAGAAATAATTGAAAAACATGAAAGCTTAAAAATGACTTTTGTGTTCATATTTTCTAAAACAGTAGTGTTTTGGGTATCTGAAGGCTTACCAGCATCAGAGTGGAGAACTCGAAATCTAGTTATATGCTTTAAGGAGTTTTTTTTATAATTTTTTGCCTCATTATTTCATCACAGAAAACGATTTGTTCGAAAATCTATTTAGTTTGAAGCAGCAAGATGACTTAAAAGCCGTTCTTTTACGGTTATATCAAATGGATATTTATTGCATGACGGAATCGGAAACAATTTCAAGCTTTTTCTGTACAATTGGATAGAGTATGAACAACTCTCTCGCTAAAGAGGACGGAAATCTAACAGAAAGTATCAATATTCTTATACGTAGCCACCATGATAGCTTTATATCAATGCTCATGATAAAAAAGCCAGCACCAGCCAGATTACTGTCTTTGCAGGATCGTTATAAATCAAATTCCAATAGTTTCTTGTATTCGGTAACCTTGTATGATGTACTCAAAACTGTAGGCGCAAAACACATTGCTAGAACAAATGGTAACAAGAATCATTACAAAGACGGATACAAACCGTATTTTCCGTACTTGTTATGTGGACGTTGGACAGATGCTGTTTCCGGATGGCTTGCTATAGCGAGTTACTTTTATAAGATGAAAAGGTACCTTATTGTGATAGATATTGTAAATTACGTACTAACCAAATACACTGACAATGAACTGTACTATATAAAAGGCGGTATCCTTCCTTATCTACTGTTAAGTGATATTAAAGACGGCGCTTTCCATAACATTGACTTAAATGTGGACTAAGCTTTCCGTCGAAAGGTTGTTCGTGAGCAACATTCTTGCTTTCTTTCTTCAATACTTATAGAGGAGCTTAAGCAGGTGAATTTTTTATCAAGAATGCCATCAAAGGTCTATGCAAATTTTCTGCAATTTCTCTGTTTTCACCATTTATCGGACTATCAAAGACGTCAAATTTCATAGGAAAATTTAGAGACAGTAGTTAGGAACTTACCTGGGTACATACAATTCACTGGTATCAAATATCTGTCTAGGAATTAGTCATAAAATTATTGGTAATACCGAGGAAGCCATTTTGTCATTTGTCACTGCGTTTATATATGGACATCATAGAATGGAATACATAAAAAAAACTTCCTTCTGGTCTAAACTTTGACGTCCATATTGAATGACAATGAAAACCCAACGCCAGGTTATTTTTTATAGTGTATTCTTCATATGTTATGTTTTAAGACTGCTTTTTGCCATATTACTAACCGCAGTGTCTGCTCAATTTTTTGAATCCATTATTTCAATGAACGGTGAGGAAACCCCACACACAACGGCAGGTCAGAGTTGGTCCCTAAATAAAGAGTAATCAAGTTCAGCGAAATAAACATCATCCTAGACTCCCATAGAAATAAANTGAACTAACTAGAAAACAGACAAGACACACAAAGGCCTGTTTAATTTCCAGTATAAAGGCAGTATATCATTTGTTTGGAAAAATATTCTAAATGGTGAAATAAGGATATGGAGTAAATGCACATGAGACAAAGTCTCTAGTTTAGTTTACTTTTAACTTATTTATTTTGCTCACAAAATGCAAAAGCGATCAGACACAAGTTTCTCCAACTTATAAAAGTCTTCTCCCATATACAATAAACAATAACTACAATAATAGAGCAAGTTAATATAATATTCAGTTCGTCTATGTATAGGCTGAAATGAAACAGAAAGACAAATTAAGGACAAAAGAGAGTTTAAATGATCAATGAATTAACGGAATGGATTGGTTGATGATGTGTATTTACTGTCCTGGGGAAATCTTTCAGTCTTTTTAATATATTCGTAAACGTGGTTGAAAATTTGTTCATTTTGGACATCATTTAGAGTTGGGCTACCACAGGTCAAAAGTTTAAGATTTACAAAACAATCATTAGGTAGCAATCTGAGATTTTGCAAAAGATTATGTCTAGTACAAGTGTAGTTTGGACATTCCAAAAAGAAGTGGTAAGAATCTTCGCGAAAAGCACCACAACGACATGCAGGATTACATATAATATTGACTCTGTATAAGTCATAATTTAGGAAAGAAGCATGGCATCGAAGTTGGGTCAGTATGATATTCAGTCTCTAGAAATACATGGTAAAAACAAGCAAAGGAACAACGTTTTTATTGTTGTTCTTCATCCTGAAGTCACCAAAAATATTAAATGTTTCGTTTTCATAAGAACTCATTTTAATAAAATAGAAAACAAATAGGGAATAATGAATGAGAGGATATAAACACATGTGACTTAGAACTTTGATTTCCAATTAATGTTGAATTATATTTAACTTGAATTATACTGCTGATTTTAATTAATTGTTCAAACACTCATACTTGAATACATCGGCAAACGAATACCGAAGCAAGACCGAGGTAAGGATTAATTCTAAAATCATAAATCCAAAATCACGGCAATTGACATCCAACACGAATTGAGACAAAGACAAAACAAATATATTAAACAAAAATGAACAAGAACGCCACACAATTAAAGCACTAGCAGTGTAAACCCCTATAAAAACTGAGGTATCATCAGGTGCTCCGGAAGGGTAAGCATGATCTGCTCAACCCGTAGCACCCGTCACACAGCCAGCTAGAATATAGTATTGAAAGATCTGTTTGATGACTAATTGGTAATTGTCATTTTTCTAAACCTTAGACAGAACCAATTAAAATCCATGGTACATGTTACCTTTCTAAAAAGTTTAAAAAGCTTATGGGAGTGTATTAGGTGGTCGGACAATTACTAGGACTAACTGGTATCACAAACATAGCAACGAAGACAAAACTAAAAGATGACAAATGTGCTATACAAGACAAAACAAAAAAACAAAAGCAACTGACAGTATGAACTCCCACTGAAAACCAGAGTATCATCAGGTGTTCCGGAAGCTTTAGCATGATATGCTCCGCGCGTGGCACCCGTCACACTGCCAGTGAAAAGTCCGGTTTTGTCACAGTCGGTGTTAATTAGTCCGGTAACAATGTAAAATATGAGTATTTTTGGGTTCCAGGATAAAACTTTTTTAGTTTGCTTATAAATAGAACAACTACATCTTAAGCAACAATTTCATACTGCTTACAAGACAATAAAAGCACTTGTCATATTCATCATAAAAATGCTTCCGTGAATCCTGAAATGTTTGACAAAACACTCCTTTTCCTTATGCTAATAAGATACTGTGCATTTAAGGAAATAAGATATCTTGATATGGAAAAAAGATTTGAAGTAATATGTACGAGTCGATTTGTCGTGGAACCTTAACATAAACAAGGTTCAGTATGATTCTTGGTACTCTTGGTACTAGTTTTTAAGGGATGAAAATATTCATAAAATATGCTGTGTGATGGCCAAAATTAAAGTGTGTGAAAAAATAGTAAAAAAGACCCAAATTTAAAACGTAAAAATGGAGAACTAATTTTTAGCTCACGGGTGAGCTTTCGTATTGCTGTGCCCGTTGTTCATTAAATATCTTCTCTACGTTCTGAAACTACATTCAGTACTGAGCTAATTGGAAATCAAAATAAGCAAAAGTTCTGACCTGGGCCTCTCTAAAGATTTTTGGGTGGCCACCAGCGCGCAAAATAGTGAAACATTTGACCTTATGGGAACAATTTCAAAGATCTTTTTTTGAAAGATTTATTAAGAATATGAAGTGACGTGAGCATGGAATGTATAAATAGAGCAAAAAAACGCTATAATTTTGATCGTATTTTTTTTTAGATTTATTATCAAAAATAAATTAAAAAAGAGAGTGAAGTCGTCGAGTTTTCATACTTTTTGTTTTTGCTTAAAATTAATTTCGACATATTAATATCACGTGTTTTGACCAATCGTTAAGAACAATCCAAAGCTGCCACGAAGTTCACATCAAGTGCACTTTGCAAAAACTCCCGCGATCGCATCTTCTTTTCAAGTGCACTTGAAAGTGGTCATAAGTTCACTCTGTGCTGTCATTGAATCACTTTCACGTGCACACGAAGTGCACGCGATGAACGCTGTTGGAGTGCACTTGGATGGAATGTTGCGTCAGCACCCAACTGTACGCCAATTTGAATAAAACTTGGTTACAAAAGTCGTTAGGTGGTCCCTTGATTTAAGTTTACATTTTTATCCAAGATTGTAAGTGGCAACTCATTTCAAAAACCTTTCTCCTGAAAATATTTGGCTAAACGAAAAAAAAAATTAAGCACATATAAAAGCACTTAGATGTCTCCTGTGAAGGTTGTTTTTAGGTCCCAATGTTAATCAAGATGGCTCCAGTTGCAAGCATAGTAAAAAATTCGACATTTGTGGTGTTCATGAATACATGTATATATGATCAAAAAATGAACTTTTAACACGGATGCTTATTTTTTGCCATCCTGGTACATATGAATGATACTGGTATTAATAATTAACGGATAAAAGTATTTTCAATTTAATCACTACTAAAATAATAGAAAAACAATGAAAATGTTTTATAGATTTACAGAAAGAATAATTTTATATGAGAAAGTATGTTCTATTCCTTTAAATCAAAGAATATGGAGACATCATAACGGTAAAAGTGGCATAAAATGTCCACATTACAAATTCAATTTTCAGTCTTTTACGGACCACTCATATTGCCGATTTTATGAAATTGGATATCATTTACTTCTAATAATAAGTAACTCAAAAATGTCAAAACAATATAAGTCACCGAGTTCGTTTCCGAGTCAATCGTAAAAATATGTAACAAATCTCCAGTTGGTACATGTAGCACCCATAAAGTCCGCGAAACTGGTAGGTACAAATTACCTTTTCTTCCGGAAAAATGGGAATTACTTTGTGACGTTATATTAACCAATGTCATATTCCCGGAAAACATTGTTTCCCTCCATGTTTGCTGTTATCTCCCCTGAAACTATTGGATATGCCCTTAAGTGCTAATCATAATATTTGTTTTTACTTTCAATGTAGAGGATATAAACACTTTCCTACTTTGCTGAAATAGACAGCTACTTAAATAATATTTCAAAAAAGATTATAGATACTTTCTAATTTATATTGATTGTAAATGGATTGTATTATAATATTTTTGAAACGATATTTACATACGGGATGATCGGTTATGTTTCCTCCTGGTTATGTGAAAAGAGTGCTCGATCATTCAATCACCTGTTTAAAAGTTCTATGCCGTCATCGTATTAAACACCCTATTAATGGAAGCCAACGCAGACCGTGTAGCCATGGACACAGGCATTACACTGCCCCGCGTCTGTACGACATTTCAATAAATGGTCTTCTTCCATTTATGACTATTCCACTAGATATTCATCCCATTCGTACCAAACTGTATTCTTTGCCCTTTTCAAAGCTTTCTATAAAACATGTTTAGCATCAACAGTGACTGATTGGCATTCCCTAGAATATAAATTAACAGCAATTGTTTGGGATATAGCAAACAATAGACTATTCAAACCTGTCCGCGAATCAGCTAACGAACCTGGTGATCGGACATTTCTCAAAATTCAATTCGTCAATAAAGGCTTCGACGCTATAAATCTCGCCACCATTCTACATAGCTAAACATTCCATCTTACTTCAAAGATCAATATGTTCCATTTATTTCGTATTCCTACACTAAACCCATTGCAACCTCCATTTTCAATTACAAAAGGGTATTGCGTGATTTCAACATTGACGACTTCAAAGCCAAACCACCTGATAGTTCTTGCTGCACTTCCCCATTCAATTACAGTCCGGCTGGACGGGTGATAACCGGTGACCTAGATATTATAAATAATATCAAACTACGAGAGGTTTTTTCAGGAGGTCCCAAATTCCGTGAACCCCAGCATATAACCTGGAAGTACAACTTCAAACTTTTGATGGATGCAGTTGAG
>MJUU01052601.1:0-13067 GCA_002080025.1 Modiolus philippinarum | reverse complement strand
AAAAAAAAAAAACAAAAAAAAAACAAACAAACAAAAACAAAAACAAAACAAAAAAATAAAAACAAAACAAAACAAAAACAAAAACAAAAACAAAAAAAACAAAACAAAACAAAATAACAAAAAAACAAAACAAAAAAAAAAAACCAAAAAAAAAAATCCAAAAAAAAAGAAACCAAAAAAAAAAACATTGCCGTTTAAAGTATATCAGCCGATGGTGCATGTATTTTGGTTTAATTGGACGTTTGCGTATTAATTTTTTATGACAATTTGTTCATGTTTGAAAGAAATTAAATTACAAAAATATAGTAAATATTGAAATTCCATTGGGCAAATTAAAAAGTAAATAAATAAATTGAACTGAATTGTACGATTTTTTACATTGTATCGATAACCGTATGCTTTCCAAAACTAACACAATTATAATCGCTTTTTACTTTGTTATTTTTGTCATGTTTTGGTGCGTAAAAAACATCTCATTTCTGATATATATAATGTTTCTACAAATTTCTCAATGTTCTGTGGATTATGTAAATCGAGTAGGACGGATATGTTTTTCTTTGGAAACAATAAACAGAATGTATTTACTGTGACAGTCCTAAAATATTCCGAATGATCGTTTTAAAATAGTAAATATGAAATTCTTGAATACTTTATGTGAATTTGTGAATAAAAACCATTTTGATTTTATAAAAACGAAAATACTTAAAGGTAATGAAGGAAATGATATGGAGTAAATGCACATTAGGCACAAAGTAATGGTAAAAACAAGCAAAGGGACAACGCTTTTATTGTTGTTCTTCATCTTGAATATATAAGTTCTTACACAAGGCGAGCATTTTTTACCCGATTTCAGAAATATGCAAAGATTCTTATCATTTAATCTGAATAAAATGTTTGTATTTGATTGACGTACAGATAGCACGCCCTGTTTAATCGATTTGTTTAGAACGGGTATGTTGCATTTGACTGACGTGCGTTTGATTGACAGATAATACCTATTTCGTGCACATTGTTTAGGCCGTTTAAAGAAACGCGCATGTGTTTCGAATTTTGCTGTATGTCTGTGCGATTTGGACTTCGTTATATCCAACAAAAAGTACACGTAATTATTCATCATGGGGATCAGTAAGGACTTCGTTGTAACAGAAAATTCGCTAAAACCGAATTCGTTATAAATTAATAAATTATAATGAAACTTAAACGCATTTAGCCGGAGTATTTAATAATATTCGCTTTATGCGCAAATTTGTTATAAGCGTGTTCGTTATATTCGAGTTTTACAAAAACACTGTGTGTTGTCCCCTTCATTACAATATTTTCGAACTATAGGACAAAACCCTATTTGACTGAGAAAACCTGCAATAAAAGCGAAATACCCCTAGATTCCTGGAACATCTTCGATCATGAGTCTAAAAAATTGACATCGTGAACATTTTTTTGCAATTCAAATAAATTTCAATCTCGAATAGTTTGAGACACAAATTGATTTTACCGGACAATCATCTTCATAAACAGAAAAATTATAAAATGTATTCTTTTAGATATTCTTATTTTCTATATACCTCCCTTCCCCTCTTTGAGTTCGGGGGGGAGGGGGGTGGACGACGGACGCAATCAAGGGCTGTCTTTTATTTACTTTCTTTAAAATCAAATCTACAATTGCGAAGACGATACAGGCTTTATCATAGACTGTTTAATAGAGTAGGACCGTGTTCACATTAGAATTATATGCGATCGATCCAAATTAAGATGGATTCTTTTAAAAATATTGTGGTTGATCTTCACTGAAGAGACATACGTTATCAAAATGGCCATCTGCAGACACCAAATTTACAGTTATTTTGTTATTTATACTTTACTCCACAAAATTAAGTCAGTGCAGGTTTGCAATTTTTTTTTATCTAAGTGTAAAACAGTTACCTGAGATCAAGGTCTGTTTTTGTCGCCATTTTTATCCTATTATAATAGGTGTACTAAATACAGGTGAAAAACAGTTAGTTATCTTTTGACTAAAATTATCTAAGATCATGCACATGTCCTTTATGAATTATAATTTTGTGCACTAAAGACGTTGTGAATATATATGTATATAGTCTCATGGGAAAATAAGCCGACATTACTTCAGAGGGCGAAAAAGATCTAGATGCAACACATGGGAATCTGTAAACATATCAATTTTAATGAGAGATAGCATTCCCCAGGGTACTTGCTAAGCCTAGCCATTACCAAGCAGTTACTCATTGACAC
Organism: Modiolus philippinarum; assembly: GCA_002080025.1. NCBI lineage: Eukaryota > Metazoa > Mollusca > Bivalvia > Mytilida > Modiolidae > Modiolus > Modiolus philippinarum. Next base: position 10,820 of record MJUU01052601.1, on the reverse strand, counting down.
ATACACTGAGTGTTTCGATATAATACTGGATACTGAACTGATTTCTACCTGAGTACAGAGACATATATGTCTCTGCTGAGTAGAGCAGGAAGAAAAAGAATCCTTATTCAAGCCAAGGTAGATAGTTACCAGAGAGGCAACAGAAGTAAAATTTTTATGCGACTATAACTCATCAGGTTTTACTAAACACTTTTGTTTACTACTAAACATTACCCCTATTTTTAACAATTAACAACCGTAATAGGTCTGATAGTTACCAGGACTACTTAATATTTTGATAATTTTGCCATCCTCACAAACCAGTACAGCAACATCTGTAAGGATTTACAGCCAAACACCATGTGCAGCAACAGTAAAAAAAATTTAGGCTGGTTTTACTACTGATTACTAGTCTATTCATACATTGCAAAACAAAATGTTCCAATACACTGTGATCCTTCTTTCAATTATCTCCTGAATTGAATTGAATTAAACATATTTTATTGCAAATAAAGCAAAGGGATCGGGCACAAGTTATAACAACATTATTTAAAGCCCTCTCCCTACAATTTACAACATAACAAATATTATACAATATAGCAGCAATATAGATATAATATACATTAAGAAATGTTGATAAGAATAGAAAAGTAACAAAAGGTAATAGTTAAATATCATGTACACAAAACATAATTCTCACTTAAAATATTTTCACAATGTCAGTACATTTTTGATATGATTAATTTAATGATATCAAACGATAACAATAACAATATTGGTTGAATAAAATAGAAAAGAAAAGGAAAAATAGAAAGGAAAGGATAAGAAGAGCAACACTCCATGGTACTAGAACATATATCCTGGCATAGGCAACAAATATATAAACATCGAGACACCAGTGGTACTGTACATCGGATACCAACATACTTCTCTCATTTCAATACATAAACCTAGTAATACCATTAACGAAAACATGCTACTGGAGGAAAACCAAAAACACAACGCAGACTCATGGATCATCAGAGGCTATGGAAAGGAGCACACAAATACTGATTAAACTAATCATAGCGATATTAAACAACAAGAGGGATGCTGTCAATGTGACAGCAAACCGGGTTTTCTTTTAAATGGACATGGGTTGACCCTGAATATTGGAAATGAACTTATAATTTTCATTGATTTTCAATGTTAAACCTTCCATCAAAGTAGACTATTTCTGACAGTTCAGCAACTTGGATTTTAATCAAAAATGAAACTAACACACCTCTGATACAGGTACAAATGATCTGCATTATAAACACTTTCTGTCTATTAAACTGTAGGAGATTTGTTTTGGACAAATGTGACACCCTATTGGTAAATATTTGACCTTAAAATCACTAAGTTCAACCACTGGTAATTTTCGCACTATTCAACAAAAATAAATAAAAAAGTACTATGCACACCTTTGATATATGTACAACTGATCTGCAAATTAAAAACTGCCTATGTCTTATACTGTAGGAAATTTGTTCCTGGAAAAAGGGGGTACCCTATTGTTAAAAATTTGACGTAAAAATGACTAAGTTCAACAAAAACTGATATTTTTGACATAAATTATCAAAAATCAAAATAAAATTACCATACACTCCTTTGATATATGTACAAGTGATCTGCAAATTAAAAACTTCCAATGTTTTATACTGTATGAGACTTGCTCTGGACAAAGGGGGTACCCTATTATTAAAAATTTGACATAAAAATGACTAAATTCAACAACTGATATTTTTGATATAAATTATCAAAAATCATAATCAAAGTACCATGCACACCTTTGATATATGTACAACTGATCTGCAAAATAAAAACTTCCTGTCTTAAATACTGTAGGAGATTTGCTCCGGACAAATGATGTACCCATTTGGCAGCCGCCCGCCCGCCATTTTCACCATTTTAATAACCGGATTTTTCCCAATGGAAAACCAGGTTAAAAACGGGACACAGCAGACTTAGTTTCCATGCACAAAATGCCATAAATCTTTTAAAACAGAATCAATAGCATGCGATGACTGCGACCAGTGGACACATAGACTATGTACTGATATTTCAACAAGGGAACTTAGCAGCCTTAGAAAAAGCGATAAAAGCAGACCGGCCCATCATGTTCTGATTTAAACAGTTCATCCACAATAATATACCGCATTTCAGAGTCGCACAGTGGAATAACATAACCCAATATTTCGATAAACCCACATATAATAGAAAGTATATTGGGATTCTTTACCATCAACTTAAAGATCTAGCTAACTTCAACGTCATTCGATCCAAATATGTCATCTACTTTCAAAGTCATTACATCAAAATGGCTCATATTCTTGGTTTACATTTGTAACCAATGTATGTTCTACAAATAATGTAGAAATAGATGAAATAGAAAAACTTGATTTTTTTAGAGAAAAGTTTTCTTTTGAGAAGAAAATTAAAATAAACTTTAAAAATAATTATGAAACATTGTTTTTTGAAAAACTAAATACACTAAATGAAAATAGTAAAATATTTTTATACAGTAAACTTTAAACTAACTATGAAATAAATGAATATTTATTAACAACAAATTTTGAAAATAGAAAAAATATATGTAAAATGAGGATTAGTGACCATTTTTAAGAAATAGAAAGGGGTCGATATAAAAAATTAAACAGAAATGAAAGATAATGTCAAATGTGCAATTCAAAAGTCATCGAAGATGAGGTTCACTACTTTTTCCATTGTCCAAAGTATAACAACATACGAAATCAATTTAATATAGTTAATATTTCCGATACAAAAAAAGAACAAGATAAATTTTTAAAAATTATGTCATCTCCGAATCATTTGCAGTTTGTTGCTCCATTTATTAAAAAGTCTTTAATACTGAGGAAAGTGGACTCTATAGCTGCATGATTCTTTACTTTATTTTATGTGCTATGTTTGAAATGTCTTGTATATTTGTTTATTTTGTACTTTAATTATATGTGTTGCCATCAACTCCCAAGGGAGTAAAATTGTGCTTTTCAATAAAGATAAAGATATTAAACAGCATAGACGTCTTCATAAAAAGAAGAGAAAATTAAAAAAAAAATATATATCAACAAAAAGGCCTCTAGACCGTGAAATTGAAGTCAAGTACAAAAGTCATATGACATGTACTGCCCAAGATCAACCTACATATTAAATATTATCAACCTAACACATATTGTTATTGAGAAATTGATTTAATCAGAGAAATTTAACATGGAAACTATACCGTGAAATTGAATTCAAGGACAAAAACCAGATTGACATGTACTAGCAAACTTACTGAGAAATTGACCTAACTAGAGAAACTTAACATGGCCACTAGACCATGAAATTGAGGTCAAGGAGAAAACTCATATGCCAGACTGACATGTACTGCACAAGACCAACCTACATATGAAGTATTATTGGCCTACCACTTATAGTTAATGAGAAATGGACTTAATCAGAGAAACGTAACAGGGTCAGTAGACCGTAAAATTGAGGTCAAGGACAAAAGTCATATACCAGACTGACATGTACTATCCAAGATCGACCTGTTTACCAATATCATTGACCTACCACTAATAGTTATTGAAAATCAGAGAAACTAAACGTGGTCAGTAGACCGTAAAATTTGGGTCAAGGACAAAAGTCATATGCCAGACTGACATGTACTAGTCACTACCAAGCTGTATACCAAATATCATTGACCTACCACTTAGACTTATTGGGACATGGATCGAATCAGAGAAACTTAACGTGTCAGTAAACCGTGAAATTGCTGTCAAGAACAGAAGTCATATGCTAGACTGACATGTACTAGTCGTACCAAATATCATTGCCCTATCACTTAGAGTTGTTGAGAAATGGATGTAATCAGAGAAACTTAACATGATCACTGGACCATGCAATTGAAGTCAAGGTCACATGATTTTATATCCTCCGGGTAGCACTTGATTATTACTATTACTGGACCAAATATGATGTATCAAAGGGCTTCAAAATATCCTGCATTTAGTAAAAGTTAACGCCATCGCCGTCATACTTTGCACGCCTATGTCTCGCTTTATGCGACTTTCGTCGCGGGCGAGACAAAAAGGGGACCAATTGGATACATTGATAGCATAAATAGATCCAGATTCTATACTTGGAACAGAAACATGGCTAGATCCTCATATCAAAAGCGGCGATATTGTGCTAGACTACTACTAATTCGATGTCGAACCAAATGATCCATAAGAGGATGTAATTATTTCAGCCAGACAACACCTACAGTCGAGTAACAATACAAAAAGTAAACAAATTGAGCTGGTGACTGGAATAATCTGCACAGAGGGAAACAAGAACATAATTATTGGTGCATTCTATCGAACACCTGACAAAACAGATGATAATTACCTTGGAACAAATAAAAAATAAACACCATCAGAAAGAATTATCAAAAGGACATTATATTACAAATATCATACCCCCGCTCATTCGTTGATTTCTTGAGGAAAAAAAATTCAAATAGTTGGTGCACAATGGCATTATGTTCTGAACATTCTGTGAAAGTTTTAGTGAATTTCATCAAGTGGTCTAGGAGGAGTTGTCGTCACAAAGTAGGTACTCTATGGCAGACGAACGGACGGACGGACGGATGAACGAACGAACGAACGAACGGGCGGACGGACAGATGAACGGACAGACATCATGATCACTATAAACCGCCCGCTAATGGGGGGGGGGGGTATAATTAAGGGGTGATTTCAACATGTATACCAGATATCTACTTGACTGACCAATCCATAACTATCAACTATTTAAAAGAAAAAAAAAACTTTCTGAAGAAGCGTAAATCAGTACCTCTGACCGAGTGACCGGAAAACTCGAGCAGAAAACCGCTTCTTCCAGGAGATAACCTACAATTAGTGACCTCGGTTGACACAGTAGAGTTTCAGAGCTTCCCTGATGGCATGCGTTGTAAGGAAATAAGCACTAACCTCATGTACATGGTTTTAATTGTATGATGCCGAGTTTTTACCTGAAAATACGAGATGAAGACTAGTTGTGTCGCCCAGCAAACGTGTAGATTTCGCAGAAACAAATACATTCGTGTTTCGAATCCGGTTCCTTACCCAGAAGAAGAAGGGAAGAAGATGTCGAATTTCCCTTGCAACTTTGGGATAATTTGAAAATTACAAATTTAATATATAGAATAAAGGGTGATAAACAAGTGATCGGGATTTTCACAGCTGAAATACTGTAAAATATCTTTCAAGTTCTTTGATTACAAATTTAGAATATAGAATAAAGGGTGATAAACAAGTTATCAGGATTTTGACATCTGAATTATTGTAAAATATCATTCCGCTCTCCAGAATATGAAGCTTTTGGCTCGTTCGCTAACTCCCCCTGTGCTTTATTCTGGTTAATCGGATGTTAGATCACGATACATAGCTGTCAAAAGCCCGATAACATATACGTATTGATTTCCATAGCGTATTTATAGATTGCGCATAACCGTGGCACCCATACTAACATCAATATATCAATAATTGTTAGACACAGGGGAGTATCTTAGGATTTGAGTGCCCCTGTTTAAAAAAAGACAAAAGACACCTTGCAGTAAATTATACACCGGTTTCTCTTACATCAAATCACTGATGCTCAACACAGATTTCGTAAAAGAAGATCATGCGAAGCACATCTCCTCGTTACCACCCACGATATAGCTACTAAACTAGCCAAAGGATCTCAATTGCATATCATATTATTAGACTTTGCAAAGGCCTCCAATGGATCCCCACAACACACTGCTACACAAATTAAAATACTGGTGTGAACCAGACAACAAACTGATGGATCCGCTCACTCCTAGAAAACAGAATGCAGAGATTTGTGCTGGAAGGAACAATGTGCCAAGCACCAGTATTATTAGGTCTACCACAAAGAACTGTCCTTGGTCGCCTCTTATTCCTGACTTACATTAATGACATGCCAGAAATAACATCATTCTCAAACTGTTTGCAAAGGACAACGTACTTTATTAAATCTCAAACCAACCAGAAAGTGAACAACTACAGGGAGATCTTAGATGAAAAGTTACTCCTTGAAACACGTGTACAGTATAACGGAATTTACTGTTTTTCTGCAACTTGGATATTTTTGTATTTTGAAAATAAATTGCGAATGAGATTCAACGCAAAGAACTACATCGTGATCCTAATATCAACAGGAAGTAAAAAGACCATACTAAGAAATCCCCAACTTCATGGACACACCCTAGAAACTGTAGCTGCTAGTAAAAATACCTCAGAGTCACCATAAACGAGGAGTTCTCATGGGATAAACAGATTGATCATATTGTAATGAAGGGAAACAAAAAGTTCGGGTTCATTGTCCTTGGAGTACTCGTTTTGGATTGACGGTTCGGTTCTCACTTACTTCATTACACACAGCCTAAGAGACTGATCGAAGCCCGTAAAAGCAGTAGCTTATACAACGATTGCAAGCCCTACTCTGGAATACTCTGCGCGCCACTTTTAGCTGATCTCTTTCTTTTCTCGTATGAGGCGATGTTGTTACAAGGGCTAACACAGAAAAAAAACCATTTAGCCCAGTCCTTTAATTTCGTAGACAATGTACTTTCTCTTAATAATCCAAAATTCGAGGAATATTTACAAGAGATCTATCCCTATGACCTTGAAATTAAAGAGACTACTGATACAAATACTTCAGCATCGTACTTAGATCTTTTAATATACATTGACGAAGATGGACATTTGAAATATAAGCTATATGTGAACTTTCCCTTTCTGATCAGCAATATACCTACCTCTCCAGCCTATGGAGTGTACATTTCACAGTTGATTCGTTACTGTCGAACATGTAGTTTATACAGTGATTTTTTAATTAGAGAAAAACACTGTCCCAAAAGCTGCTTAGTCAGGGATTTGTTCAGCATTTGTTACTTTCATCCCTTCAGGGATTCTATGGCCGTCACCATGAGATCATTGACAGATATGGCGTGTCTGTGTCCCAAATGAAAACGGACATTTTCAGCTAGATTTCACGTCTTAAACGGATTTGACATAACCCTGGATTTACTCACCGATAGTGTGATGGGTGCCGCTAGCGGAGCAGGACATTCTTACCCTTCCGGAGCACCTCTCGGTTTTTATGGGAGTTCACACCGTCAGTGGTTTTAGTTTTGTGTGTTGTCTTGTATATCATACTGTAAAATTTTAGTTTTGTCTTCGTTTGTGATGTCTGTGCTTATGGTTTGTCCTGGTGGTGAATGTTTGGTACTGTTTGAGGGTTAGAGAAGTAACACGTACCATGGATTTTTTATTGGTTTTGTCTAACTTCAATCAACTACAAATCAGAACCTTCAAAACAATTTATACCTCACTGATCGTGTGACGGGTGTCGCTAGTGGATCAGGACATGCTTACCCTTCCCGAGCACCTGATGTCACTCCCGGTTTTCATGGAAATTCACACTATGAGTGCCTTAGTTCTTAATGTTATCTTTTTATTACCGTGCATTGTAGCTGTCTCACGTTCTTGTTTTGTCTTTGTTTTTCTCTGTTGCCGTTTTTCCATGTCTTTGGACTTCGATTTTGTGGTCATCGCTTTCTCTGTTCCTTCGGTATTGTACTGCCGTTGTTGTTGCACAGTATGGGACCAAACAACACAAAACAGACAAAGAAATAGGAAGAAGTACAGATAAGAGCGACAAGACTTCACAGACCGTACACATTGCTGTGTCACGAACAACTAGAGTCGGAGAACTTAGAAGAAGAATGAAGATAAATCGGTTATCTTTGCTATATAAAATCAATCAACAGGCATGAGTACCTCCGACTGAGTGACTGGAGAACTCTAGGAGAAAATCGCTACTTCCAGGAGATAACCAACAACGACGTGTATGACAATTCGTTCTTTCAGAAGACCATTGGAACCGACTGCTTACATCAGTGACCTGGGTTGACACAGTAGAGAGTTTCAGGGATGCCCTGGTGGCATGCTTTGGGAAGAAGTGAACGCCAAACTCATGTGCATGGTTTTAATTGTATGATGCCGAGTTTTTACCTGTAAATACGAGATTAAGACTAGCTCTGTCGCCGAGCAAACATCTTGTTTTTGAAAAACCAAATTCATTTCGAATATGGTTCCTTACCTGGAAGAAGAAGGGAAGAAGATGTCGAATTTTCCATACATCTCTAGGATACTTTGAAACCTCGGTTCTTAAGTTACAAATTCAAAATATAAAATAAAGGATGATAAACAAGTTATATCGATTTTGACAGCTGAAATATTGTAAAATATCATTGCGGTCGCCAGAATATGAAGCTTTGGACACGTTTGCCAACTACCCCCTTCATATTCTGCCTTACGGAATGATACATAGCTGTCAAAAGCCCGATAATAACCCATAGCGTTTTTATACATTGCGTATAACTGTTCGGGGTCGGGAACAAGCTTATGGCTTAATATACAACAAATGAATGTTCGGAAATTCTGGAAGGGTGAGGCAGTGATCCCGCCATTTAATCTTATTGTTGTTGAAAAGATTAACTAAGTAATGCATTTAAGGTTTTACTAAGAAGTATTCTAATTTTTTCGAGATGAGTTACTTTTAAACATATTTCCAACAGATTCTGTTTTCAAAACAGAATTTCGTGTGCACATTTAGTTTTATAGAAGGATAATCAAACTCTTACGTTCTGATGAAATTGGATATCAGATGGATGGGGACAGCAAAAAAGTATGTATATTCTGTACGATTTTGTTTCCTGTCTGTGGTTTCTTAGTATATTTTCCCGGTTTACTATAATAGGCAATTATTTATACAATTATTATATATATTATCGATCCAAAATAAACAAATCTAATGTGTAGGTCAAGTTGAACTTTCATTGTCCAGTTGTACATAAATACAGGTATATCCTGACCTAATGGTATGTAACGTATACACATGTAATATTGGCCTGTTTTTATGTGAATTTCTCTTTTTCCTAGGTGTATTAATTACATTCCATATTCAGGTGAGTGAATTATCTGCATCTTTGTTTTGTCTATTACTAAATACAAAAAGTTGCATAAAAATATTAAATTTCGTTATGCTGTACACGTCTTTCAAGGAGTAACCTCTCATCAGCAGCATTAAAATCAAATAATTTGGAAAGCCATAATCCAAAAGTATTAAAAAAAAGAAGTACTCATTTAAAAAATATCGAAATAGGAAGCCAAATCCAGTATCAAGGACATCTACCGAGTGCCATACACTAAACTAAGAGATAGTAAAATATTTCTCAACAACTACCTAAATACCTAAGTCACTTCAAAGTTAGTTTCCGGAGATGTTCCTTTTAGACATCTTATGTGTTTTCAGTGCATATCATATCAAATCCAAACATTAAAAACAATCATTTACAATTAACAATTACGCTCTGTTTTAGAAAGTTAATGAATTAAGTGAAAGAGAGGATAAACAAAAACAGCAATAAAACAGTACTTGTGCTGCAATATGTTTAGTAAAAGAATCTGAAATTGCGGAATCATGACTATGATATATCACTTTGTAATTTAGACAAAAAGGTCATTATCAAATCATTATTTCAACTAGGATTACTGTCTGTACCATAATTCTAATATTTTGGTGGTAGGACAAATCTGGAGGAAATGATCCATAAAATTTTCACTCCATTTAATATTTTCGTTATGATTCAAGGATTTTACGAGGAGGTCCATTTATGTAGACCTCGCTTCAGCAAAAGACATACCTCCCTTGAAATGGTTTAAAATCACAGTTTGTTTTCTGTCTCATGGCCACTTATTATATACGTTATAGGAAATCAACAACATTGCATTGAGTGTTGAGTACAGGCTTTGAACACGAATCCAAAAACGGTAAAGATGACGACAAAGACGGAAACTGAACTTTTAAAGTAAATATTTATGCAGTTAATTAAATATATTAGCCTGTAATTACAAGAGAGGATGAAAAAGGAAAACAGTCTAATGAAAAACGTGTCCTTTGTTTTAGAAATTAGATTTCGAAAACAGATGGTCATTCTCTTGTTTTGTCCTATGACTTTATCATCAATACAAATAGTCATTAAAAAGGCTGTCTGGTAGAGATTCTGTCCTAGGTTAGGCATACTTTTAAAAAAAATTAAATCAGCTTTGTGTTTAAAAAATTTAAGTCAGAAAGTTTAGTTAAGCGCTAACAGATATGTTATGAACTTGTATGGCCATTTTGATCTTATCACAATCATAACAGGCTTAACACATTTTGTGGAGACAGTGTAAGATTTTGAGTTGGTTTTCGATTTTCAAAAAATGTGCAATAAGCCTTCGGATTTTTTTTATCTTTATCTTGGTGCAAACAGGAAGCCAAAATGCTCATTTTGACAAAAACCCAAAGATTTTGATTTTGACACATGTGACATGTGATGCAAACTCCTCCTTCATTTTTGGATTTATAGATAAAATCTTTATGTAGAATTGTTGCATATAGTCTGAAGATTTGCAATAAGCTTTTCGAATTTTGATTCCTGTTTCAACTTTGGTTTATTTATTCAGAATGTACAAGAATCCTATTTTTTTTAAATTTGAGCATGTTATCTTCTATTTCAGCAAGTGTTGGGTAGATCTAGAAAAACGAAATTTCTATAATTAGAATTCTAAAATGTAATTCCAAGTTTGGTAAATTTCCCGAAAGTCTCAAAAACCATTTATTTTTTTAATTCTACTTAGTTTCGATTAGGACGAACATTTTCAGCAATTGGATTTAAAAAATATTCGATTCCATGTTTGGTAAATTTCCTGAAAGTC
>MJUU01052599.1:56637-68653 GCA_002080025.1 Modiolus philippinarum | reverse complement strand
TGACTAAAACAGAAACCTGCCGAAACAAAGAGTACGGTGGAACCCTTTACTAAACTGGAAACATGTCTAAACTGAACCAAGAGGCTGACTAAAACAGAAACCTGCCGAAACAAAGAGTACAGTGGAACCTGTCAAAACTAAACCTTTACTAAACTGGAAACATGTCTAAACTGAACCAAGAGGCTGACTAAAACAGAAACCTGCCAAAACAAAGAGTACGGTGGAACCTGTCATAACTAAACCTTTACTAAACTGGAAACATGTCTAAACTGAACCAAGAGGCTGACTAAAACAGAAACCTGCCGAAACAAAGAGTATCGTGGAACCTCTCATAACTAAACCTTTACTAAACTGGAAACATGTCTAAACTGAACCAAGAGGCTGACTAAAACAGAAACCTGCCGAAACAAAAACCTAACAAACCCAGATTACTGTCTAAAAACCAAAACCCTGACAAAAAACAGAAACCTGTCTAAACCAAAACCCTGACAAAAAAACAGAAATCTGTCTAATTCAAACCCTTACCAAACCCAACTTGGAATAAACCAGGAACTTGTTTAAACCTTACCTTTTGTAGGTTTATCATTTAGATAATGTGAGTAATTGTTTGTAAGTATAACATTTAGGTATATTATGTGAGTTACCTTTAGGAGGTTTTACTCTTTCCTCGACAGTGGTATCCTTGGTACTTTCTTTTTCATGGGAGTCTAATATTTCCATTGCAGATTCCTCCAGTACTGAGTTACTGACACATATAGCAAGATGAAGCAGAGTTCTAGCCAAAACATCACCATTCATAACTTCTAAGAAATTCAACACTGCTGACTGTATCTTGTGCAGCTGTTTTTTCTGGGGTTTTGTTTTGGGTTCATCAATGCTAATTATTAAATTAAATTTCTGAAAAATTTCTTGTATGGCGACTTCTGGTCGTAGTTTGAGGTAATGGTTTCTGACCTCCCATGTTCCGTCTGATGATGTATGGATGACTGTGTTACGGAATTTCAGGAAAACTGACTCGATGTCTTTGCGTAGCTGCTCTTTAAATCCTTCACTAACTCCTCTGATTGTTTGGCCTGTATCTCTTTGTGCTTTCTTCAAAACCTAAATGACAAGTTTTTAGGTAAAAAATTTAGATTTAGATTAAAGAAAACTGAATATGCCACAGAAGCAAAGTTGTCAAAGCCCATGGCCAGTCACCAAGTGCCCCTAAACTTTTGGACATAGGGGCAACCAAACAATTACATTATTTCAGCTAAATCAATATTAATAATCAAAGGTGGTGTTGATTGGCTATATTGTGAAACTTGAGTCAGATGTGGAATTGACTTGATTTTCAAGCCAGAATGTTCTTATCTAAGTCTTTTTATTGTGACATCATTGACAAATATCAAATGTCATAGTTAATTCACTTTGCTGACGATTACCTGCATTTCCCTGTAAAATAAAAGTGACAATTGGAGGAACCATTAAATCATGTAGAAGATGCATTCCAAATTAGATATTCAATAGTAGAAGCTGAGAAATTTGCATTACAAAAAATTGATTATAAAACATGATAACGATAAAAGGAAAAGTCGAATGCATTATGCAAATAGGTACCTCTAACATGTCTAAGAAGGTTGGAATAAAACTAAAATGCTTTTTCAGCACTATATCATTTTAAAGTGTTTCAAGTTGTTAGGTTTTAGCTAGTTATTCTCAAAATGAACCTCTGACATGTACATGTATTTATAGTAGGTATCTTGACAGTTTGAAACAATCAGTAGGTATCTTGATAGTTTGAAACAATCTGAACTCATTGCTGGTATTTAAACAACATGATCAAAATCACTAGTGCTTAATAAGAAATAATGAAGAATTAATTCATTACTTACTTGTATCCCCAATGCCAGACTTCGTATTCTTACTCCAAGTTGGTAGGCATCATCTGCATCATAAGCGTCAACCAAATATTCCATAAAATGTTCAAGTTCCACTCGCTGTGACCATCGGTTGTTTTTCGTCAGGTAATTTCTCAGATGTTCTAGCACATCTATTGTTGTTATCTGGGGAATTTCCTCCATATCTGGTGGAAATTTGAACATCTGGTAAACTATCGGTAATCGCTGTAACGGTCCAATATTCAGTTTTAAGAAATCATCTTTAGCAAGAGAAAAATCCTTCAAACATTCTTTCAATTCATGAAGAGTACAAATAGTTCTGACCTTCACAAAAGCTTGAACATATGCATTGACCTTTCCAATTACTCGATTGTGTTCATTTACACATCCAATATTATCAATAAATCGATAGCCTAAATCACCTAAAAATCGAACTTGAAAACGCTGCAACAATAACTTCTCAATTCTCTCAACTGAAACATAACAATTGGATTCTGCTAAAATTTCTATGCACTCCTGAGCTATATGTTCAATTTGATCTTTTGGTGGCTTACCATAGCGATTTACACGCCTTACAGGTGTTACATTCAATTCCTTCTCATCAAATCTTTTTTTGTTGACTGGTCTTGTGAGAGCATGTAAAGTCTCAAATGGTGCTGGTGGTTCTATGTGCATATCACTAACTGACATACTTGGCTGGAATCTGCTTTGTCTCTTTTCCAAAGAACGATCTCGTGGAGTCCTCCCCTGCGGAAGAGCAAATGACGGTGCTGGTGAATTCATTTCTAATGATATAAAATCATCCTTCCTCTCTGCCTTCACAGAACCTGTTGATGGTCCAGGTAAGTTTGAATCTCCCGTCAGATCAATGACACTTTCACTTGTTAGGTCAATAACTTGGCCAGATGATGTGTCAGCAGATGACGATGAATTCTTCCTTTCTTGTGTTTGTTGAACACCTTGGCCCCATTGCTGGATTGGATTAAGTGCACCAGATCGTTTAATGCGATACAAACTTTTTTTCATATTTTCAGGTTTAAATTCTTCAATAACATCCAAAAACATGTCTAAAGACTTCAAATTAATTTGAAATTGTCTCTGATAAATCCTTTGTAACTGTCTCTTTGACAATGGCCCTCGGTCCGTCAGAATTTCAATCAATCGATTTTTAATTATACTGTACTGAGATAGAATTTCACTTTTGTCCCTTCCATGGTCATCATTTCCAGACTCTGAAGAATCTGATTCATCATCAGATCCTGCTGCATGTCTGCTAGATGGTGGGACGGTTCCAGACGCCGAAGATGCAGGTGTTGCTGGACGCAGAAATGCTACAGGAGCAGGTAAAAGAGTAGGAATTGGTCCAGAAGTCCTAAAACCCGGCATTATGTTCATACCTCGAGCTGCAGTTGATATCTGCTGTGCTAAGAAAGCATCTGACCCCATTTGTACAGGCTGATATCCAGTTGTTCTAATAGACTGCCAAGGCAACAATGCTGGGCTTGATGTCGCAGCAACAAAACCTTTCACTGCACCTAACACTGAACCCTGCGAAGAATTTTCAAATGTCATTGTTTTAAGGCCTCTTTGTTGTAATTCTGTATTCGCTTCCCATGAGAAATGTTGATTTAAACAAATATAAGTCTTCCCGTCACGATTTTCTTCATGGATCATGTCACCAAAAAGTCTGAAAATTTCATTCATAGAGCCCACCCTGAACTCAGAATTAACCAAGTTAAGTGTGGTCTTGGGTTTTAAAAGTCCCCATATATTCACTTTGAGGACTCCGTCGGAATAATTCAACAGTAAATTGTACAAGTCTTTCTTCAACTGCTGTCTTTTACGAGCTGTGTCTGGAGGAACTTTCGACATTCTGCTTTAAACTGTCAAAATATCCTGGAAAGAAAGAATTTGTTAGAAAACTACAACTGAAATATAACAACATTCACATGTTGTAACATTAAAATTCTAAAATAACTAGTGTTGTCGCCGAATGACAGCCAGGTATACCCCCAGCTAATTGAACCCTGAATCAATATGGCAAGTGTAAATTTAAGTGTGTGTGGACCCAATACAGTTGTGGACACAGTACAAATGTGGACACAATACAAGTATGGACAAAATGATATACCTCCCCCTTTTTTTCTGAAAATATTAAAGACAAATTATCTCCCCTTCAAAATTTCAGACAGCAACCATATTCCTTCATGCACATCTTCAGCTTGTGTACTAAAACTGCAACATTTCATCAAAATCCAAGCATCCGTTTAGGAGAACATAAGCTGACAAGGTACATAGCAGACGTACGGACAGACAGACGGACAGGGTGATTCCTATATACCCCCCCAAACTTTGTTTGCAGGGAGTATACATGTAATAAAATATTGTGCTAAGATAATATGCAAGAAGAAAAATGGCTTACATGAGAGCAGATCAAAGATCAGGATATCTTTAATGAATGTAAGAAATTCTGTCTTTTCTCACCTAAAGCACAGAGAAACGAAGAGCAAGATGAAGTATTTCTTTCATGAGTAAAAGATATACATAGATTTGATTTTGTTTGAATGTAAGTACATGTGTAGCTATTTCTTTCTTGAATTATGATTTTCGATGTCCAGAAACCTGTAATGGAGAAGCAAAGTCCCTGTCCCTTTTAACATACTTTTATTTTTGATGTCACACCATTTGTGATGCTTGGTCATGGATACAGTGTTGATTCATTAAGATTTAAAGTTCAGATTGGTCATCAATGGAGTTAAGATGAGTAGATGTGAGGTTCAATTTTAAATTATGCTCCCTGTTGGCAGCCATCTTGGATTCTTGGATAAAATGTGAACCTGAAAGGCAACTTGTCTGAAATGGACCATCTAAAGGTCTATGGTGACCAAGTTTGGTTCCAATAGTCACAGTAGTAAATGTGAAGATTGCTGTTTGTGTTTTCCGTTAAGGTCTGAGTTTAAACTGTTTCCTGCTCAAGGCCATATAGTGTAAAGAGCAAACCTGAAAAACACCTTTTTACATGGGACCACGAAGAACTATTGTGGCCAACAAGTTTTGTTCGAATTGATCCAGAGTTTCAGAGTAGAAGATGTCTTAATATATTTTCCTAAAGACTCAAATGTTAAATTATGTTCCCTGTTGGAGACCATCTTGGATCAAGCGTAAAACTGAAAAACAATTTATTACAGGAGGATCATTCAATAACTAATGTTGCCAATTTTGGTTCCCATCAATCCAGTAGTTTCAAAGGGCAAGACCTTTGAATGAAATAATAGAAATTCATATACATATTTTGGGACGTATACATTACACACATAATTATATACATTTGTACCTTTCTGTGGTCATTAAAAGGTTTAAACTTCCTTTTTAGGAAACCCTTTATCAGTGAATAATATTAGGAACGTTTCTGGAATTTTCATGAAAATGTTTAATTCACATAAACAATGGTCTTACATGTCTTACCTTCAAAGATTCTATCTGTTGTAATTAACTAATGATGACATGTTTTAACTCTGTGTCCTGGTATTCATAAGTTCCTTCATCATAATTTGTCTTTAAACTATAGCTGTCAGAACAAAATGAAAATTTACCTGGTTTGCTACATTTCAGAAAATAAAACAATTCAACTTTCACTTTCATTTTTAACAGGAAGTAATTTAAAAGAACACAATACACATCTAACAGACTTCTTTCACTTTTAAATGAATTGTTTTCCAGAAAATAATTCATTGATTTTCATCTACTTATGTGAAAATAAAAATTGACTAAAAATGCTGAAACTTGAAGCTCTCAAAACTTTTCTGTAACTTTCATGATTTCATTTTAAGTCAAAACAGAAAGATAATTTTCTAAGGTTACTTTCAGCCAGAGTGATATAATCTTTCTCCAGTACATTTTATTTATTATCATAATTCTCCAGATTATTGGGAAATATTTATCTTCTTTTAGCAGGATGACTTAAGCTTTGGTACAAATTGGTATTGTAATGTATATATGCAAATCAATACCTAAGCAAAATGTACAAATGCAAATTAAACAAGGTGTGTTTTGTGAAAGTAAGCGAGAACCGAACCGTCAATCCGAAAGCGAACAATCCAAGGACAATGGCAACACCAGAAACAAAACAAGAGGCTCTAAAGAGCCTGTATCGCTCACCTGGACCATGCCCAATACATAACTTCAAATCAACTTATATGTTAAAGGATCTCATTTTCAAACTATGTAAATAAACATGTATGTTATATGATCCAACTTTAATTTAACTACTTTCCCTATTGCATGCCATCTTGGATAAGGGATGGATCTGCAGGACACAATTTTAAAGAAAATTAAGTATTGTGCCAAAGTTTATTTCCAACTGGCCAAATGGTTTTAAAGAAGAAGATTTTTGAATATACCACACACTGTACATGTATACTCCTATATTAAACTATGTTTCCCATTGGTAGCCAATTTGCATAAGGTGCAGACTTGAAGGACATCTGTTTTGAAGGGGACCATCTAAGATACATTGTGACTAGCCAAGTTGTTTCTGATAAAAAATTCTTTGTATGCTCTTTCCATACAGTTGAATACTAAATTAAGTTCCCCACAGATGGCCATGTTGGATGACATTTAGGTATAAAAGTCACAATACATTCATATATATATTATAGTCAGCACCTCCTAAGCATCATTAATGCCAAGTTCTCTTCAAATCCATTCAGTGGTTTTCAAGGTTAATTCATCAACTGCTCACTAAAGGTTTTATTTACTAATATTTTTAACATTAAGCAGTCTATGAACCTGATAAACTACTTCAACATTCATGTCTGCAGAGGTCATAGTGATTATACACTAAAGTCCCTGTAATATACACAATATGTTTATATAGGAAAATCATTATGACATGTAATAAGGTAAAGATTAAGAAAGTATTTTTGCAAAAAATTGCAGAAATTTGCACAAAAACACTGTTTTTTCTCTTAATTATGGAAGAAATAATTTTTTAAATGAAGTGATAGTAGGGAATTTCTCTAAAGCTTAAAAGAGAAAAGTTAACCAAAGAAGATTTGAACACAGAATTTAAAGGGAAATAACCCATAACCATATGGCATTGGAAAAAAAAAAAAAAAAAATTGGTGAAAAACGGCCAATAAATCATACACGGGCCTTTGGATTTTCTTCAGAATTTCAGAGTATGTAGATCTTGATATGCTGAACATTTTTTTGTTTACACTTTACCTCTATCTGTTACGGTTTTTGAAATAAAAAATAAAAAATCTGCAAATTTTGAAAAAATTTACGGAAAAGGGCTATAACTCTCAGACAGGTTTTCTGATTTTCTTCAAAATTGCAGAGCAGATAGATCTCGGCATTCTGAACAATTTAACTTCCTGTCAGATTTTTGATATCTGAAACGGTTTAAAAGTTATTTGCCAAAAACAGCAATTTAATCCCTATGTTCTATTTTTAGTAACAGCAGCCATGTTGTTTGGTTTTCAGACTCCTCAGAGAAAATTTTGAAAGTACATACCCTGGTGATGATCCAGGCCAAGTTTGGTTTAAATTGGCCCTGTAGTTTCAGAGGAGAAGATTTTTTTTAAAAGTTTACGACAGACGACGGACGGACGGACGAAGGACGCCAAGTGATGGCAAAAGCTCATCCTGGCATAGCCAGGTGAGCTAAAAAGGGGAAATCAAAAAACAGAGACACAACATGGGTACGGCATTGAAAAGAAAAATGAAGACACACACAAAGATGAACAACACGGACCAAATAAAAAACCATGGGTGAGATCAGGTGCACCGGTAGAGCTAGCATCTCCTGCTTCTTATAAGACACCCGCCATGTTGAACATGTCAAATCCGGTAGTAAAGTCAAATCCGGTAGAGGAAACAACAATTAAGCTTTAAAGGGAAAGATCTGTTGTCATCTGGGAAACAGATATCCCATAGCGGTCCACAAGATGGTGATGTCAACCGTAAAACTTCTGGAGGGATGACTTCAAGTTTTGGGTAACATACACTTGTTGAAGTAGCCTATTTGTGAGCAACCGGGCTCTATCAAGGAAGTCACTGTATCCAACACAGGCTCTGGAATAGTGAATGAGCAGAAAGATGTAAACTCCATATGCCGGCGCTGTTGGGAATTTGCTACAAAGAAAAGAGAAGTTTACTATTGGAAAGGTGAAACACATATGACCCTCAATAGTAATAACGAAGCCTTTGTTATGAATAGTAATAGATGTGCTTCTGAGAAATTAATAATATGTAAATATGAAAAATCAAATCACCATTAAATACACCTGTGAAATAGAAAACTGCTATAACTTAACACTTCAAAAGATATTCCTCAGTTAAAGTTTTAAATGAGGAAACTTTAGGCTTTATTGTTTCTATATACGATGTATAAAATAAACTTAAGTCTGATGAAACATCATCATGATCATCATAATATTGCAGATATGCCTCAAATCAATTTGATTTATTACCATTCAAAAGTTTAGTCATGCAAGTTCCTACCACAAGGAATTCACATGCAATACATGAAAGCCCTATCAATCACGATTCAAAAGATATACTCAATGTTAAAGTTGATATTTTTTCAAAAAAGTCTTGCCGCTGACCAAGGTTAAGGTCATGATGGTTAAACTGATTTTCATTTTCATTTCTAAAGAATTCATAGATAATTTTTAACTAAACATAAACACCTGGAAGCTTCTTTTGGTTTATGTGCTACACATAAGGGGATGTAACACTGCATATAAACTGCGCAATTGATCTACAGTTAGCTCAATTCTCTCTCTCTAAACACAGAGTATTTTCCTTGTGGGACATTGCAAAACACTGAAATTCAATGAAAAATACCCGGTGTTGTCTTGAATAAAATTGAAGAATGTTCCTTAGCGGGACATAGATAAATCTTGAATTATTTTGAGAGGTTTAAATAAAGTTGTAACTGCATTTTGTTCCTGTTAAATGTTTTAATCCATAGTCGGGACCGGAATGTTTTTTATATGAAACAAGTGAAAACCTCATGTTGGAAGAGACATTCAATTTTATGCAGCAATACAAATAAATTAATTTTTTTAATGTTTTAACATCTGGCAGTTATCAAATTATTACTTCTTAAAAGTATTTTCAAGAAAGATTTGTCATTAACAGTGAGGATGTTGAAATTTCTACAACCATAACAAATATTGACTTGCAACTTTTGTGGCAACTTGTCAATCATTGAATTTTGACAATCGGACAAGTAATTATTGCCCTCAACAGCAAAACCTGCAGTGTTGAGATTAGAGTTTGGGAGGGATTTTAGAAATTAATCTGAAATTAACTGTGTCAAACCGTGTTGCACCGAAATCCATGATAAGACATGTAAGAGAGAGAGAATCAGTTCATGTTGAGCTACCTGCATTGGAAGTTTTGACCCATTTAATTTGTATGTTTTCCATCTTCATTTGTGAATATCAGGACTTTAATCTACTAAAACGGTTCAGTGTCCAATAGATGAGGGCTTTTTGCATGTCATTTTGACCACATGCAAGGCAAAGGAGAAAACAACTTGACTGTAATTAAATCATGGCAATGTTTCTAGAAGCTATTAGACATCTGTAATTATTTAAAAACAAGAGCTGTCGCCGAATGGCAGCCAGTTATAGTATA
The DNA here is from genome assembly GCA_002080025.1 of Modiolus philippinarum. NCBI lineage: Eukaryota > Metazoa > Mollusca > Bivalvia > Mytilida > Modiolidae > Modiolus > Modiolus philippinarum. The sequence goes on along the minus strand of MJUU01052599.1, from coordinate 59,123 downwards.
CCCCTGCTCATTGAACCCTGAATCTATATGGCAAGTGCAAAAGTGAGTGTGTGTGGACACAATACAAGCATTTTAAGTTGCAGACAAAAATAAGATGCAAATAATGTGAGAAGGATGCAGGACATAAAGATAGAAATGCAGTTAGTCAGTAAAGTAGTATTTCAATATGCTTTAAAAGGGTAGACGCAGTATAGTACCCCATGCTGAAGCTCCATGCTAAATATCAAGTGGCTGTGATATGTGGTTGCTGAGAAAAGTATGACAAAAAAGTCACATTTTGAAAATTTGGGAAAAAACGCACGAAGTCGGTAAACAGGAATTAGCCCGGCATTATTACCAAAAATGGGAGACTCAATAAACTAAACAATACTGAAGCTGAATGCAAAACATCAAAAGGCTTGGATGTGTAGTTGCCAAGAAAAAAAAGAGACAAAAAGTCCAACTTGGAAAGCGAAAGTAAAAAAATCATGGAGTGGGTAAAAAGAAAGTAGTATAGCAATATGGCTGAAAAAGGGAGATGCAGCATAGAACATTAAACTGAAGCTCCATGGCAAATATCAAGTAGCTGTCATGTGCAGTTGCTAAAAAAAAATGCAAAGAAAAAGTCACAAAGTCGTTAAACAGGAAGTGGTGATTCAATATTCCTGAAAAGGGGAGGTGCAGTATAGGACCCCATACTGATGCACTATAATAAATATCAAGTGGCTGTCATATGTAGTTGCTGAGAAAAATGCGACGAAAAGTCAGGATTTTGAAAATGAGAGTAAAAAAGTCACAAAGTCGGTAAACAGGAAGTGGTGATTTGATATGGCCAAAAAGGGGAGGCGCAGTAAAGGACCCCATATTGATGAACCATACCAAATATCAAGTGGCTGTCATGTGTAGTTGCTGAGAAAAATGCGACGAAAGTATGTGTGACGGAGGGACGGACAGAGGGAATGACGGGCGGACAGAGGTAAAACAGTATACCCCCTCCTTCGGAGTGGGGGTATAATAACAAAATCCCTAGTTGTTTAAAAAAAATCAAAGGGAAATTAACAAAGGCAGGAGATTGACAGACATTACACTTACAGGGAAGAAAACAGTATACTTTTCACATTTTTTAAACAAACTGAAAAAGGAGATTTACAGCAAAATGTGGGAGACACAATTTCAGGGCTTGAATACAGGAGACTCCTGTATGATCCTGAAAATATCACATGTATAAATATGATCTTAGTTACAGAATGATTACACTTTAACAGGATATAAAACTTTTTAACTTTCATTTTTGTTGCATACAGAATGAGCCTATTTGTAAACCATTTCAATTTTTTAAAACAAATTTCACATTTTGAAATGCATATGAATAAATATCTGCCTTCTTTTTTATTGTAAATTTTTCTCTTCTGCACAAAAAGCCAAAACTATACCACCAAAAAGACTATAGCACAAAAATGGTAATCACTTGATCAAACCTTCTGAAAATCAAGATAGCCATGTTGATAGGGATGTTGCTTGGTTAATTTTGCCTAAAATAAAAAATATTTATGCCTATGATGTCGATCTCAAACAAATTATTTATTGTTATGACAAGAAGGATTAGAAAATTTGCACAGGATACGGATGCAGCCTTGCAGGGAATCCGGGTTGTTTCGCGCCGAATCCTGTTCGCACCCTGGGTTGTTTTGCTCCTATTCCCGTTCGCCCCGGGTGCGTTCGAGCTGATTCCCATTCGCTCTGGGTTGTTTCGCTCCAATTTTATAAATTGTTTTCTTTTATGTTTTTGATCAGAATCTGTTTTTGGAGTAACAAAAAAATTACGAATCTTCCAGAGTCTATCTATTTTTTTTTATAGTTGCATTTGATTATTATTTTTTTTGCTATACTTTTTTAACACTGTGGAAACACAAAGAATATCAAAACACCAACAGTTTAAACAAGAGCTGTCGCCGAATGGCAGCCAGATATACCCCCCGCTAATTGAACCCTGAATCAATATGGTAAGTGCAAATTTAGGTGGGTTTGGACAGAGTAGAAGTGTGGATACAATATGAGTATGGACATAATGACTTAATCCTCCAGAAATAACTTTTCTGTCAAAATCCGACAAAAATAAAATCCACCTTTTTTGGCTCTGACACTTTTCTCAAGGATTACAATGAAAAACATGCTTTCTTCAACACCTTTATTTCAAAATATCTACCAGGTACCCTTTGAATTATTTATTTTGAAAATTGTCTAAATCCAAAAAATCATTGCAGAAAGAATCAATGAAAATCTAAAAATTGAATTATCTCCCCTCCTGGTTTTGGACAATAATTTTATTCCTTCGTGCACATGACCATATAGTGCCCTTCCCTTGTGTAAAGTTTCATTAAAATCCTTGAAGTGGTTTAAGAGGAGTTGCGCTTACGAGGTTATCTGTGCGGATGGAACCAGTGAAAAGTCAAAGTTAAATTATCTCCCCTTCCTGGCTTCGGACAATAATTATATTCCTTTATGCA
>MJUU01052599.1:0-11930 GCA_002080025.1 Modiolus philippinarum | reverse complement strand
ATATGATCTAGGACATATAGTGGCTAACAATCCTACAAAATTTGAACAAAATCCAATACACGGTTTCCAAGGAGTTGTGTCCACAAGATCTCCGGTTGTATAGTATTGCTAAAAATGGTCAAAGTCCCATATCTCCTATAAAAATTGACGAATCAAAATGGCGGTGCGATATGATCTAGTACATATAGTGACTAACAATCCTACAAAATTTGAACATAATCCAATACACGGTTTCCGAGGAGTTGCGTCCACAAGAAAGTGTGACAGACAGACGGACGGACGGACACACGGACGCAGACCATTACTATGTCCCACCGTCGCGGTGCGGCGGGGGACAAAAATTGCCCTCAGGGCAAGGTCAAGGTCAAAATGTCTACAAGTATGGTACCACAAGAAAGCTCTCATCATAAGGAAGTTACATACCAAATATAAACACCCTTCCACTAAAAGCCTACCTTCTAGAGGCAAGGTTAAAGTATTTTGAAAATTGCCCTCAGTGCAAGGTCAAGGTCAAAATGTCTACAAGTATGGCACCAGAAGAAAGCTCTCACCATAAGGAAGTAACATACCAAATATGAACACCCTACAACTAAAAGCCTACCTTCTAGAGGCAAGGTTCAAGTTTTTTTTAAAAATTGCCCTCATGGCAAGGTCAAGGTCAAAATGTCTACAAATTTGGTACCACTAGAAAGCACTCATCATAAGGAAGTTACACACCAAATATAAACACCCTATGGCTAAAAGCCTACCTTCAATAGGCAAGATTAAAGTTTTTTAAAAATTGCCCTCAGGGCAAGGTCAAAAGGTCAAAATGTCTACAAATATGGTACCAGAAGAAAGCTCTCATCATAAGGAAGTTACATACCAAATATAAACACCCTACCACTAAAAGCCTACTTTCTAGAGGCAAGGTTAAAGTTTTTTTGAAAATTGCCCTCAGGGCAATGTCAAGGTCAAAATGTCTGCAAGTATGGTACCAGAAGAAAGCTCTCATCATAAGGAAGTTACATACCAAATATGAACACCCTACCACTACAAGCCTACCTTCTAGAGGCAAGGTTAAAGTTTTTTAAAAATTGCCCTAAGGGCAAGGTCAAGGTCAAAATGTCTACAAGTATAGTACCAGAAGAAAGCTCTCATCACAAGGAAGTCACATACCAAATATCAACATCCTAGCTATACAGGTCTCAATTCCACAAGCCAGGTTAAAGTTTTGCCGACGCTGACGACGCCAGGGGTATGACAATAGCTCTCTGGACATTCGTCCCGGCGAGCTAAAAATGAAGAAAGCAAAGACGATCATATAATAAATTGTTAATATCTTCAACTAATTTATCAAAGACTTGCTATGGGTCTATTATAAAATTCACAAACAGTCATCTATTTAATTTCTTATTAATCAGTCAGTATACCTAGGATTTTAGTTGCTATTTTTTCTAAGTCTGTGGTTAATTTATCAAATGTTGCTCTTTTAACACTACAAAGTTCTATCAGCTTTGTTCTTTCAACCTTTATCTTAAGTATTCTGAAAAAAAGTGACAAAAATAATTCATTTAATTTTTTTTTTATTCCTGTTTGTACAGTGAAACCTGCCTTAACAGAACTCTGTCTAAACCAACCATTAGTATCAATTTCTGTGTATTTCGAACCTGTTTAAACAGAAAACCTGTCTAACCGAACAAATTCTTCAGTCAGATTTCACTGTATATCTACAATTGACATTGTAAGCTGATTTGAATGGTACCTTTGGCAACGCAACACGATTGTTGGGAAAGCACAAGTTGAAGTTCACCTGAGGGTGGTTCATTGTTGATAATTTCTTGCTCACAAAGTAGAATAAAATTAATTGTTCAATATTCAGATCAATGTATGCTACACATATTTTGATGATAAAAGTATGACAAAATTCTACAGTGTATGATTATAGAAGGACTGAAGGACCTTTTACGGGACGCCGGGATCAGCCATTTTATTCCGCGGGAATTCGGGATTAACACTTAACAGGATCTGGAATTTGTGTTGTCATTTTTTGGGAATCCGGATTGAAAAATTTTATTTTCTCGGGAATACAGGCTTTGACATTTATTTCCTCGGGAATCCAGGACCATATCCCCTCTTACCCACCCTCATTATAAACAGCATTAAGTCTGTTTCTTTCACTCTAATTTTGTACATAAAGCCTACAAATTTTAGTTCAAAACAACACCTATTTTTAGTTTACCATACCTAGTACAGTGAAACCTGTCTAAACCGAACTCCTTTTGGACTGAAGATTTTGTTTGGTTTAGACAGGTGTTCGGTTTACACAGGTTCAAAATAAAAAGAAACTGATAGAAAGGTTCTTCAATTTGTGTTTGGTTTAGACAGGTTTTCGGTTTAGTCAGGGTTCGGTTTAGACAGGTTTCACTGTATTTTAGTTTTACTTGGTGCAGAAGACAATGAAATATATGTTAGGTACAAACTGTAAGAAGGGAAAGTTTTTTTCAATTAGTTCTATTAGATTGTTTACTGATGTATCAAAATGTGAAGTTGTAAAGTTAAATTTGTGGTAAATTTTTCAAATAAAACTAGCAGTAAAACAGTATTTCCGAACAGTTATCAAAATATCTATCAGCCTACATTATGTAACCAATTACATGCAAATTTATTGTATAACAACACAATATTTCCGTAAGAAAGCAACCAAAAGTAAGCATGCAATGAATTTCCATATTGCACTTGTACAATACTCTGGACAATATTCCCCAATATTCATGTAATACCCCTATATCACAATTATCATAATTGTCATAATCAAAACATTGAAATATTTTTTAAAATATACATGTATGTTTCTTGTGTAAACAGTGATTTCAACATGAAACATCATCAATGGAGGTTCTTTTGAAGATAACATTTTCATGATTAGGAATCCAGAATTCTTAAAAGAAGACATCAATCAAGTTTCAGGTAAATAATTAAGATGCAACAAATAAATACCTGCCTATAATGCATACCGCATTGTATTCTTTTAGATTCAACATACAAGCTTCCACAATTTTAAATTTAGATTGCTCTTGTTTATAGATCTTTTCATCAAATTTAACTTAAATTTTTTGTGAACGGGTATTGGTTTATCCGCAAAATTCAATATCCTTTAACATTCCAAATTTCTTTGTTAAGGGCATACGATATAGTTACAAGGGAGATAATAATGTTGTTATGAGAAGTGGTAACATTTTCCCGATTTTCGTGACGTCGCTCAAAACATGGTCATGAATTTGCGGGAAAAAGACAGTATTAGTTTGAAACGTAACACATACCAGTTTATTCATTACGGCGAAATGCACTATCCGGGATCTTGCTCAAAACACATCTGTTAGATTATACGATGTAAAATTTTAACCACCCTTTATTATTGTATTCACAAAAAGGTCTTAAATTTTACATCAAAATAAATGTCATGATATGGTGGAGTGTTTCGTAAAACGTAGAAAGGTACTGATGCAACGTGAATGATGGGCTTTGTATTTGAAAAAGTCGCACATCTGTAGACATCGTGTTATGAAGGTGTAGCGACTAAGACCATGTTCACACTAGCAATATTTGAATCGATTCCGATCGATTCCAATGAGTTTTTGCTGTTCACACTATAAAAAGATCGATTGCAATTGGTCTTTTTTTAGTCCCATAAAAGATGCGGTTTAAGTCACTAATTTACAAAGTAAATACATCAGGATTGGTTTGATTTATGAGATATCAAACTGGTTAAATAGTTGGTAAAATATCCGATCTATCTTCTGTACCTTCTAGGATAAAATTTATGTTATTTTCATTTTCTTTATTTGGTCCTTTAACTACGGTAATTCAGGTTATAACTTCACTGGTCTAATTTTCCGTGCAGTAAGACTTAAATAAAACACTAAAACCTAATTAAATAATGGAACTAGAAAAACTACCTCATGCATAGGAGACAGGAACTCATCCTCCTGAGCCAACCACATTCTACCATTAACTGGTACTTGCGTAACTTGCCGAATGTTATTAAGACACTTAACTGAATTTACATAAACAGACAAAACATCGCCGTATGTATGGGCCACACAAAGATAAACCACACAATCAAATATACATTATCGTCTTGCAACATGTGAGACCATTAAGGGAAAATGAGGGTAATAACAATATTACAGAACAGAGTGGTCAAGAGCCGAAGTCCATGAGACAAAAAGACAAATCAGGTGGAAACCACCGGGAAAAATTGCCCATCACAATGGTCCTGACTTGCTACAGGCATTTCAAAAGAAATGGTGGGTTAAACCGGTTTCATGGCTAGCCAAAACTCCCCTTCTTGTGCGGTAGTGTTCGGTAGCAACTCAATTGGAATTGACAAAAAAAAAATGTAACGTGCGAAAACCAATAATAAACAAATATTTGTGACACTAACTTGCAATAGTCTACCACTGATGAACTAATGTAAATAGAACAACAGTGTTCAATCTAGAGTGCGCCATTCCCGCGATTTTTGCTTGATTTGCGCGCTGGATAAATCTTCCTGGGCCAATACAGGCATGCTGCAATTTTTACTGTTTTGATATCTCCCCTTTCATAATTTACCAGAAATAGGAGTCCGAACAGGATTTAAAATTAAATACGTCAGTCAGAGTCAGTAAGGCAATTTTCATTGAGGCAGATCAGAAGTCGTAGTAAATAAGCTTCTGTACATCATTCAGATTATAACGATGACATTGATGCTTATGAAGCGTATAAATTTCTTCATATTTTGTCCCTAAGGAGGTATAAGTGAACAAGAGGCTCTCAAGAGCCTGTATCGCTCACCTGGACCATGGCTGCCATAGATAAAAGGCATTTCCAATAGGAAAAACGAAAAATAACATTTAGCAGAATACTTTTTTTTTTCTAAAATTACAGTATTCTTGTTTGGTTTCCATGGCAACCGAAAGATCCACCATCCATTACAACCCATAACAGAACACCATTCAAAAAAAATTTGGGCAGAGGTTCCCCTTATAATTAAAGTAATACATAGTGCTGAAATTAAAACATGCAGACCACTTTTCAAATAAAAATTCAAAAATTTGGGCAGAGGTTCCCCTTAAAATCAATAGGGCCAACATAAAAACTATGTTCCAGATGGGGGCCATCTTGGATGAGGTATGGACCTACCAGATACATTTTTTGGGTGGGACCACCTTAGGACCATTGTGGCTTAGATTGGTTCTAATTGGACTAGTAGTTTCTGAGAAGATCTTTGAATGTATATTCCATAGGGTCCAATGTTAAAACTATGTTCCTGCTGGCGTCCATCTTGGATGAGGTACAGACCTGCCGGATACCTTTTTTGGAAGGGACCATCTAAGGACCATTGTGACTAAGTTTGGTTATAACTGGACTGGTAGTTTCTGAGATGATCTTTGAATGTCTTTTCCACAGGGTCCAATGTTAAAACTATGTTCCCCGCTGGCGGCCACCTTGGATTAGGTAGGGACCTGCCGGATACCTTTTTTTGGAAGGGACCATCTGAAGACCATTGTGACTAAGTTTGGTTATAATTGGACTGGTAGTTTCTGAGAAGAAGATCTTTGAATGTGTTGACCCATAGGGTCCAATGTTAAAACTATGTTCCCCGCTGGCGGCCATCTTGGATGAGGTACAGACCTGCCGGATATCTTTTTTAAAGGGGATCACCCAAGGACTATTGTGACCAAATTTGGTTCCGATTGGCCCAGTGGTTTCAGAGGAGAAGATCTTTGAATGAAAAGTTTACGCTGGACGGACGGACGACGGACGCCGGACACCAAGTGATGGCAAAAGCTCACCCTGGCATAGCCAGGTGAGCTAATAAAAACTGTAACACCAACATCTGAGAATCAAAATTAAATGGACAATTTAGAAAACTCAAAACGTAGATCAATCAGCGACATCGTCAGTATGATCGGCCACTCGAAAATTTCAGCATGGTAGGCCCTATTATTCAAAGACTGTCTTCAATTTTTGATAGAGATAAACAGCATATGACATGCTCACTTTGTATTCAAACTAATAAAAAGAACCCATTTACGTCCCGTTGCTGTAATGGGTATTCTTTACTGCTATCGTGGTCAACGACTTAGTGTCCATCGTTTTTTTTCATTGGCCCTCAAGTACAAGTTTTGGCCCCCTATGATGAGGAACCTGGGCGGGCATGACCCCCTTAATCCAAATTCTAGATTGAACACTGAGAACAATGAAAAAATCGGCGGGAAAAAATGGCGGACGTTATACCGAGAGAAATAAAACGCGACATCATTTACCACCAAAATATTAATAATTTTTTACAATTTTTCTCAAATATCTTAAAAACTAGCACATGGACCCTCTATTTTTTCCTTGGCTTTCAGAAGAATGTCACCGAGAAAACCAATTGCCAAATTATGAAGGAAAAATCAATAGTCAATTTTTTTTTTTAGATCTTTTAGATTTTAATACATGAATATAGCTATAATCCAGCATTACATATACAAAAACACCAAAAAAGGGATATATCAGAAGTTGTTAATATGTTTTATCATAATCCCATTTAAAGACGATAAAATGAGCAACACAGATAAAAAAACAGAACTAAAACTAGAATAATGACAAAGTCAGAAAGGGCCTGCCCCCTTGTGTGTCCAAAAACCTGACTGCGGAATTTCATGGAAATAAGATTTTAATCAAAAACAAAAGGAGCAGGACCAACCTTGTGTATATCATATAAATCCCTGGTGGGAATTTTTATTTATTGTACGACGTACAGCTAATTCTCAAAATATGCACTTTTTCATATAAAAATGAAGTTTTTTCCCAAAAATCATTTAAAGATTTTTCACAAAAACGAAAGGGAGCTTCCTTTGGTTAAGTTCAACCTTGAGTATCAAAATCATTAAAATCACTCAAGGCAATCTTGAGTTATCGTACGACATAGAGCTTATTCTCAAAATATGCACTTTTTCATATAAAAATGAAGTTTTTTCCCAAAAATCATTTTCAGATTTTCCACAAAAACAAAAGGGAGCTTCCTTTGGTAAAGTTCAACCTTGAGTATCAAAATCATTAAAATCCCTGAAGGCAATCTTGAGTTATTGTACGACATAGGGCTAATTCTCAAAATATGCACTTTTTCATATAAAAATGAAGTTTTTTCCCAAAAATCATTTTCCAATTTTATTCAAAAACGAAAGGGAGCTTCCTTTGGTCAAGTGCAACTTTGAGTGAAAAAATCATAAAAATCTGTGAAGGCATTCTTGAGTTATCGTACGACATAGAAAACGCTGACGGACGGACAGGCTGATTACTATAGGGCGCCGCCATTTCATGGTGGGGCCCTAATAACCCAAGTACTTCGAAAATTACAACCATTTAAAATTTTCAGTGAAAAATGCAAATTATTGGGGTTTACCCCAAAATTGGCAATTTTCAACGTTAAATATCTCAAAAAATTAAGTCATGAAGGTATGTTTTTCTTTTCATATTTGGAATCCTCATATCAAAATTAACATTACATCGGACTTTCGTGAAAAAATCAATATGGGATCTATACTGTATTGTATGCCCTTAACTTCATTTCTTCATGTGCCATTTAAATTAACCCCTTTGTATTTCTGACATCATGGTATTCTGATCAAAGGGCAGATAACTTACTTGCATGCAGCACACAGTGATGAGGCCATAAACATTGGACCAGAGAAGTCCATATCTGCACCACTGAAAGACTCCTCATATCTGAAAAAAAAGAAGAAAAAGATCTATTCTTAAAACAAATACTGACTGTTCATTAAATTTGAAATCTGTACCTAAGAACAAGATTGATCGTTCACCAATGATTGATGGGCCAGGACCACAATTTTGGCATGGTATCGATGTCGACTCCTCAAGACACAACCGAGGGGCCATAAACTAAATAATAAATTGAGTAAGTTGTACCCATACTTATACTACTGCACATCTATAACTAACATAAGCATGACAATCATCAAACGTTTGCAATTGTTGAAGCAACCACCTAAAAAATTTTCCACTATGTCTGGCTTCTCCGAATTTTTGTAGCGTGTAAGACAATAATTTGATTTAAGACGATTATGTGATTATGTGATTATGTGATTATGCTTGATTATTATCAACTTTATGTATGGAATAATTTTCAAGATTAAGAAATTTAGAATTTTTTAAGATTATGTAATTTACAATTTTTCGCATCAACTTGATGTATGAAACAATTTTTTGATTAAGTAATTGAGAAGTTTTCCCAAAGAGTCAAATTGTGCATTTTGTCTGGCTAAATCTGTAGCCCCACTGTAACCAAATTTAGAAATAACCAATAAGACTTACTGTTACAGGCTAAATCAGCAGCTCCAGATCTAGAGTAACAAAATTTAAAAGTAACCAATCAGACTTACTGTTGTAAAACTTGTCTGGCTAGATCTGTAGCTCCAGTACAACCAAATTTAATTGCTAAATCCTTGATTGTAGTTTGTTCTTCAAGCCCCAATAAACTTTCCAATGCCTTCAAACCATTGGTATAAATCTTCTTGTTTACTCCTGACAATCTTATCGCTTCAGTCTACAATCATGACAATGATAATAAAAAGATTTAATGGTACACATGTACTTACAGGTTTCATTACGAGTAAACATAGATAATCAACGATTACAAAGTTCGCCTCTCTGTGGCACTTGTCGCAGCAACCAAATTACCCTGGATGCCAACATACTATCAAAATTGCATGCGTTAGCAAGGTTACCTGAACCAACAATGTACAGTTACTGAGCTATGAACTTGGATGTATACATTAATGTAAGTCATTCATGAGTAAAATGTAGGTTTAAGTGAACTAATTTTGTCTGGATGTTGAGCTAGTGATACCATCACAGATGCATGCATATGCACATGCAAGATGATCCTACCATGTACATGTACAATACATGAGATCCAATCCCTGACATGAACTTGAATGTAAGTCACTAAAGCGGAAAATGGACGTCAAAGTGACCCAATTTTGCCTGGATGCTGACCTACCATCAGAGATGCATGCATGTGCAAGGTTAGATGATCATACCATGTACAGTGACTGAGATATCAACTCGGACGTACACTTGAATGTAAGTCACTCAAGCGGAAAATATAGGTCAAAGTGACCTAATTTTGCCTGGATGCTGACCTACCATCAGAGATGCATGCACATGCAAGGTTAGATGATCCTACCATGTACAGTGACTGAGATCTGAATTCGGAACGTAAACTTGAATGCAAGTCACTCAAGCGGAAAATATAGGTCAAAGTGACCTAATTTTGCCTGGATAAACAAACGAGTTAAAATTCTTGTTGAACTGCGATAAAAGGTAAAACAAAAAATATATACACATATCAAAACATAAAAGATTAAAAAACAAGCAGACAGAGGTAGGGATTGGCCAAGATCATCGACATTAATGTTTTCAAGGGGCCGTGAAGGAGAAACAAAAATGGCTGAGAAATAAAATAATACGTCACAAAAATAAATTTGATGTTTATAGTTTAGTGTAATTGTTTATAGGTAAAATAAATTTGACGTTCATTGTTTAGACAGTGGAGCTCAATAGTTGAAGAAATCCCCCCCAACTAGGAAGAGGGAGGAAATTTAGCCCTCAACACGAAACAGAAATTAATTAAAAGAAAATAACTATCGAAAAAGTATTGAAATAACAAATAAAATGTAAAAATAAATAAAATTGAAGATACCAGTCCAAGGATAGTATATTAAACACTAGTTTTTATATTTATACCTTTGGGGTTTTGGGTACCCAGAGTGAATATAATCTGTTGTTCTAACTGTTGTCGCTCTTGTCGTGAACTGTCAACCTGAGTAAGGACTGTCATGCTCATGTCTTCCATGGAATGTTGGCGAAACCTGAAATGGCTACCGACGGGTGTGTCTTTGTGACCTGTTACAGATCGAAGATGCTCAGCAAAGCGATCACCCAGTCTGCGGCAAGTCTCACCAACATATATTTTGTGACATCGTCTACATACTATGGCATATATCACATTCTTGGTTATACATGTATAACCAGAACTGATTTTGTAAGAACCATCAGGACCCTTGATGAATTCCGTTTCCATAGTAAAGCGACAAGTTCGACAGATCATGTGACCACAACGTCGTGTTCCCCTATATGACTTGTTGTTACTGGTCTGGTCGGTCCTGATTTTGCTGGACACTAGGTGATCTCTTAAACTTTTTCCTTTGTAATTGGCAACTATGGAAATATTTCAGCCATCAGTGGATCATCTTGTATAATTTTTTTGAAATTCTGTACTAATGTCTTCTGTATAGCGACATTGTGAGGATGGTAAGTTAGAACTAAAGGTATTCTTTCACTGTTTTCTTTTTTCTTTTTTGTCATTGCCTTTCTGCGAGAAATTGTAGTAACAGAGTCAACAGCCCTGGTAATCACTTCCATTGGATATCCTCTCCTAATGAAGAATTCAGACATCAGGGCACACTGTGATTCGATGTCCTTGTCATCACTGCAAATATGTCTAAGCCACATGAATTGAGATTTAGGAATAGCGTCTTTGCAACTTGAAGGATGACAAATAAGAGTGTGCATCGGTTGGTTTGTAAAAAACTGATGTCAATAGTACGTTTTCATGAATCATACATTGAATGTCAAGAAAGGAGAGTTTAGATTCACTGATGTCGAAAGTGTACTTGATAGCTGGATGATAGGTCGACACAAAATGGATGAATGTCTCCAGTTCTTGTCGACTTTTGGAGGTAGCACCAAATACATCATCAATAAATCTTTTGTATAGATCCGGAAGTGGTCCAGTGAACTCTGAGAACATCTTTTCTTAAAAAAAAACGACAAAAATGCAAGCCAAGCTGGGGCCCATTTTGGTTCCCATCGCAACTCCACCAATTTGAGAATAAAAAGTATCATTAAATTGAAACGTATTGAGAGTAAGGACTAATTCTGTAAGTCTGAGAATAATGTCTGTGGACGCATACGTATTGGGTTTTCTATTGAGAAATTGCTTGACCGCTAGAAGTGCGTCATTGTTAGGAATGCTGGTGTTAAAAGAGCGGCTATATCCATAGTGAATATCAGTCTATTGTTGCCCTGAAAACTGAAATCCTCAAACAAAGATAGTGCAAGGTTCGTATCTTTGGTATTAAACATATTTTATTTGCTCAAAACATTAGCAATTGGGATTGGGCACAAGTTTTTACAACATTATTTACAGCCCGCTCCCCACAATTTACAATAAATTATATCTTTAATGTACGAAGGCAGATTTTCCACTATGGGTATGAAGATTTCATGCAAAAAGCTAGATATTTTCTCAGTCGGACAAGAACAGGCAGAGACAATGGGCCTCCAGGGGTTAGACACCTTATGGATCTTGGGAAGCATAATACAAGAGGCTCTCAAGAGCCTGTATCGCTCACCTGGGCCACGGCTGACATATGCAGTTAAAATAGTCCCAATGTTTAAGGGCATTATTTTCAAATTTGTTAATAGACATTGATGCTATATTATCATAAGTTAAACTATGTTCCAGACTAGCAGCTATTTTGGATGGGGTGCAGTTCTTTTGGCCAAGTTTGGATCCAATTGGCCCAGTAGTTTCAGAGGAGAAGATCTTTGAATGTCTTTTCCCATAGGGTCCAATGTTATAACTATAATCCTCGCTGGCGGCCATCTTGGATACAGCGCGGATCTGAAAAACAACTTTTTTGTAGGAGTCCATCTAAGGACTATTGTGGCCAAGTTAGGTTTCAATTGGCCGAGTAGTTTCAGAGGAGAAGATCTATGTAAGTCTTTTCCAATAGGGTCCAATGTTAAAACTATGATCCCCACTGGTGGCCATCTTGGATAAAGCGGATCTGAAAAACAACTTTTTTGCAGGGGACCATCTAAGGACTATT
>MJUU01052597.1:0-33249 GCA_002080025.1 Modiolus philippinarum | reverse complement strand
TAGGATGTTATCTGTCTGTGACAGCCATAATCCAGCTATTCAGATTGTTGTTGTAGGAAGTTATATGCCTGTGACAGTCATAATCCAGCTGATCAGATTGTTGTTGAAGGATGTTACCTGTCTGTCACAGTCACAATCCAGCTATTCAGATTGTTGTTATAGGATGTTATCTATCTGTCACAGTCATAATCCAGCTATTCAGATTGTTGTTATAGGATGTTACCTGTCTGTCACAGTCATAATCCAGCTATTCAGATTGTTGTTATAGGATGTTATCTGTCTGTCACAGTCATAATTCAGCTATTCAGATTGTTGTTATAGGATGTTATCTGTCTGTAACAGTCATCATCCAGCTATTCAGATTGTTGTTGTAGGATGTTATCTTCCCATAACAGTCATAATCCAGCTATTCAGATTGTCATTGTAGGATGTTATAGGCCTGTCACAATCATAATCCAGCTAATCAGATTGTTGTAATTGGATGTTATATGCTTGTAACAGTCACAATCCAGGTATTCAAATAGTTCCTGTAGGATGTTATCTGTCTGTCACAGTCATAATCCAGCTATTCAGATTGTTGTTATAGGATGTAATCTGTCTGTCACAGTCATAATCCAGCTATTCAGATTGTTGTTATAGAATGTTATCTGTCTATGTCTGTCACAGTCATAATCCAGCTATTCAGATTGTTGTTATAGGATGTTATCTGTCTGTCACAGTCATAATCCAGCTATTCAGATTGTTGTTATAGGATGTTATCTGCCTGTCACAGTCATAATCAAGCTGTTCAGATTGTTGTTATAGAATATTATCTGTCTGTCACAGTCATAATCCAGCTATTCAGATTGTTGTTATAGGATGTTAACTGTCTGTCACAGTCATAATCCAGCTATTCAGATTGTTGTTATAGGATGTTATCTGCCTGTCACAGTCATAATCCAGCTATTCAGATTGTTGTTATAGGATGTTATCTGTCTGTCACAGTCATAATCCAGCTATTCAGATTGTTGTTATAGGATGTTAACTGTCTGTCACAGTCATAATCCAGCTTTTACGTTTGTTGTTATAGGTTGTTATCTGTCTGTCACAGTCATAATCCAGCTATTCAGATTGTTGTTATAGAATGTTATCTGTCTGTAACAGTGATAATCCAGCTAATCAGATTGTTGTTGTAGGATGTTATCTTCCCATAACAGTCATAATCCAGCTATTCAGATTGTTATTGTAGGATGTTATAGGCCTGTCACAATCATAATCCAGCTAATCAGATTGTTGTAATTGGATGTTATATGCTTGTAACAGTCATAATCCATGTATTCAAATAGTTCCTGTAGGATGTTACCTGTCTGTCACAGTCATAATCCAGCTATTCAGATTGTTGTCATAGGATGTTATCTGTCTGTCACAGTCATAATCCAGCTATTCAGATTGTTGTTATAGAATGTTATCTGTCTATGTCTGTCACAGTTATAATCCAGCTATTCAGATTGTTGTTATAGGATGTTATCTGTCTGTCCCAGTCATAATCCAGCTATTCAGATTGTTGTTATAGGATGTTATCTGCCTGTCACAGTCATAATCCAGCTATTCAGAATGTTGTTGTAGGATGTTATAAGCCTGTGACAGTCATAATCCAGCTAATCAGTTTGTTTTACAAGTATGTTATATGTCTGTAACAGTCAGTATCCAGCTATTCAGATTGTTGTTATAGAATGTTATCTGCCAGTACCATTCATAATCCAGCTATTCAGATTGTTGTTAGAGGATGTTATCTGCCAGTAACAGTCATAATCCAGCTATTCAGATTGATGTTGTAGGATATTATCTGTCCATAACATAGCTGATATGATTTTGATACCGTTGATTGCTGAATTTTTATTTAACACTAATGTTAAGTGT
Organism: Modiolus philippinarum; assembly: GCA_002080025.1. Classification (NCBI taxonomy): domain Eukaryota; kingdom Metazoa; phylum Mollusca; class Bivalvia; order Mytilida; family Modiolidae; genus Modiolus; species Modiolus philippinarum. The sequence goes on along the minus strand of MJUU01052597.1, from coordinate 31,350 downwards.
CCATTTTATTTTTTACAAACAGGCACAATTGGTATATGTAAGTTAATATTTAACAATATGCAAACTTTACATTTATTAAATGCTAGAATACAACATGAAACCAAATTGAAGTATCCACTCAACATAAGTTTTTTCTTGAACCTCAAAACTTGATCAATTACAGTACATATTGGAATTAGTTGATTTTGCTTGTAGGAGATAATTGCAGACCTGATCAAAGAATGGAGAAAGGATGATCCTGATGCAAAATTTCACCTTCGTCTGAAAGGAGACCACCCCTCTGATGACAGTATGTATTGTTATATACATTTTCAGGCACTAAGAGAGAAACATACTGATATGATTTTCAAGAAAGTGGGTCATACTTCAATGTTATGGTAACAGAAAATGGATTGAAAACTTCAGAACAATTTAGTGCCTGATGATAACCTTAAAAGTTGGCATCCAATTTAAATAACAACTGGATATATTGTTTGGTATGCAGAGAGTAACAAACTTATGAAATTTGAAAAAAAGTATGTCAAAAGTCAAGCACTCAGTTACTGAAAATGAATAAAAAACACTCGTATATATATTTGGTTTTTGGCTGTTAACTCTGAAATGAAACGGGATATAGAGCAAGATATTAAGACAGGAAGAACCCTATTTATTGTTCATGTTAGTAGGTCTAGGTCATTGTGACTGAAAATTCTCAGATAATTTAAAAAAGCTATGATTTCCAAATGATTTCAGGAAGTCTGCATCCAGTTCAAGTTAAAAGTGAATATTTCTTTTAATATCAAGAGAGGACAAACTATATTGACCACGAGGAACTGTTTGATTTTTATGTCATTTTTATTTCCAGACATAGATTTAGACAACACTGTTGAGGACACCACCGAGGATGAAGTAAGGATAGGAGAGGCATACACAAAAAAGTTATATGGGACAGAGAAAAAGTTCCTGTATGTTCATCAAACTTCCTGGCAACAACGTCTTCTCAAGCTGTATGGGTCAGAGATCTGCCTTTTGGATGCAACATATAGGACCACAAGATACTCCTTGCCCTTATACTTTGTTTGTGTCCCTACAAATGTGAACTATGTGAATGTGGCCACATTTGTAACAGAAACAGAGGACAGTGCTTCTTTAATAGAAGCATTGGAAATTATTAAAGATTGGAACAAGGATTGGTCACCAAAATACTTCATGTGTGACTACGCATCAGAAGAAATTAATGCTGTGGAACAAGTTTTTTCAGGTTTTATTAATTGAATTATTTCAAGCTTTATTAATTACTGTTGCCATGGTGCAAGATACTAATTTTGACCTGAATTTATTTTATGGTAACCACCACTGCATTTGTAACATTAATTTCTAGAAAAAAATTGACAGTAGTTGCCAAATGCAAATAAATGTTCAAAAAACGGTATTCAGAAACAACAGAATTTGCAAGTCCAAAAACATTCTGACATTTTATTGCTAAAATAAACAAACAAAAAGATATGGAAATGAAAAGAAAGTATATTTTAAACCATGGTCAGTCTTTATGTTTGGTTTTAAATATCAGGTATTAGTACTAAACTGGGCAAGGACAAATGTATCTAGCATTGAACTTTTTACAATGTACAATATGTAGACAAACTGACATTGTGAACAACATGAAAACATGAAGAACTGGTTTCTTTTGGTGCTGTGGAAGCATGCAATTGATTTTACCTGATGGGGAAAGTCATTACGGAGTTAAATTTAAAGTGTCAGTATGTCTAAACAACAAAATCTACTGACAGAAGTGTAACAGTGTATTTATTCCACTACAAATTTTCTATCCACGATGCATAACTACCGTAGAGTATGTAGTTTGTAAGCAAAATATTTGAGGGAATTATATCAATTGGAATAAAGTGTGTTTTCCAATTCTTAGCGTGTTAACCCGATTGGTTAAAAATAAGTATTATTTTTAATCCACACGTTGGTTAAATTTCCTGCAACATTTCATTTCATTCATAAAGTCTATTGTGACATAATCATTACTAGGCTTTTAAGTAGCGCGACAAAAATGTTGACAACCATGCTTGAAAAACCGAACTGATATTAAGGAGTGCAAAATATTTCATAATTTGAATAGTATTCAAAGAGTATGATTTTCAAATCAGGAATGTGTCTAGCTATTCTTATCAGCTGATACAGTTGTAAAGGCACTGTACCAAGGTAGTCCTCATGATGATAATGTAAAATGTTAGTAGTCTTGAGCTAAACACTCATCTTTTGTGTCAAATGAATTGTTGTAAAAAAAGGTAAAAATGAGTTTTGAAAATAAAGTTGTGGTTGTTTTTGGTTTTTGGTTTTTTTTGTTAAAAATTTATGTGCTGAGCTTACTTAGACAGCCCTTGTTAACATTCAAATGTTCTCAACATTTTCTTTATTTTAGATGCATTTGTGTATTTGTGTGATTTTCACCGGGAGCAAAGCTGGGAAAGATGGCTCAGTGCAGCACACAATGCCCTAACTGATGAAAAAACGAATGTTCTCTCTCTACTTAGACCACTTGCTACAGCTTTCACTGAGGAAGACTACCATTCGGCTCTTGCTGCATTAGAGGTAAAATTAAAAGTTCCAGGACATAGCAATAAAGCTTCAAAAATTTTGAATTAAGAATTTTGAATTGAACCATTCTTTTTTTTTTAACGATTACCCATTTTATTAAATGCCATACATCACAGGTTGATGCATTAGTGGTAACAAAAGAATTACACAAGCAACCAACATGGATGAATATTTGTTGCAAAACTCAGCTTGCTGCAGCATATCACACACAGTAAAATTAAGAATTGCACTTTAATAGTTATATGTCATGATATTTTCAATGTTAACTTTATTGCAAAGTAATACATGTACATAATAATATTGGTTCTTTTTCAGTCAAGTGATCTTTGGAATGATAATGAACAGCTACGTAGGTGGTTCCAGAAGACTTGGTTGAGCTGTCATAAGGTATTTTTGTGCTTGAGATGAATAAAATTCATTCTCTTATGAAAGATGTACATGGCACAAAACCCCTATAAAAAGATGTTAAAGAGTACGAGTGTCAAAATTTTGTAATTGGAGTTTAAATTATGACCTTTTGTTTTGAAGAACTTTGCCAATAGAACAACATGAGCCAAAAATTTTGAAAATCCATGTAAGAATATTTTAGATATAAGATGTCAAAATTTTGGCGGGAAACAGTTTTCTCTAGAGTTTTCCTTCATTTCCCTTTCGCTGTTTATATGCCTTAAAATATATGAAAATGTAATTGGAAGTCGATAAAAGTTTGAAAGTTTGTATATTGTCTATTTTATGCATGAAAAAGGGACCTATGACAAAGAAAATGATCCATGTTTGAGTTGATATAACCCTAGGATATCAGATGCTTCTGAAATCTGAGCTCATACTCCCGAAAGATTAAGCAAATTGAATTATGCTTTTATTGTTGTTCTTCATCTTGAAGTCACCATGAGGTCTGGAAGAATGAGGAAACACTCATACCTCATAGTAAGTTTAATACAGCCCTAGCACTGGTTTCTTCAGATAATTTTGAGAAAAGTAAATAAACTACCAAGACAAGCTGACAAAGTTAACATGAAATATGCACCCTATAGAAACTGAAGGTTTCTCTCCTATCAAGATTGTGGTAATTGAATTCGTAGTCTACAGGCCTGCCAACCTTCCCGCTTTCTGGAGGTTTTTGAGGGAAAACCCCCATGAAGGCTCCAAAAATCAAAAGTTGAAATCCCAAATAAAAGACACTTGAAGACAATTAAACAACTAAGGAAGGAGTTACCTTATTTGACATGCAGCAAAACCCCCATGGGGATTTTCAAAAGTTGGCAGGCATGAGTCTACCTGTATTGGGTTTTATTGGTATATTTATTATACTAGAGAGAAAGAGGACAGAGAAAGGGGAGGTTTTGGTACTTATAAACGTTTTTTAATCTACAGGTTCCCTGGCAGATTGTAGCATGTAATTGTAATTTTCAGCCATTGTAGATGTTTTATACCTTTTATTTCATTTCCATTTTAAATATACAAGAAAAGGATGGATATGTGAGTTACACCATAAGGGCAAGAAATTAACATTCATAATATGTATTTAGGTGCAAGGAAAAGTACTTGAATTTGAAGAAGATTGTTTCTTTTATTTTTAGCGATGGGTAAGAGCATATAGACAAGACAGATTCAACACATCTGTGAACACCAACAATGGGATAGAACGACAGAATCTGTCTTTAAAATATGAATACCTAGACCAAAAGAAAGCAAGATCATTAAGTCAACTATTGAGTACTCTGGTAAAAAAAATTCTTACCAGATAGTAATGTAAAGTAAGTATATTAGTGTATATCATGCAGAATAAATCTGTTAACAAAAACGGTATTAAACATACGAAGCGAGACCTCTATCTCTTTTGCTTACAAAAATGTATAATTTTTCGCAATCAAAAGACTTGAGTTAAAAAACACCTTATGTTGCCTGCTGTTACGAGAACAGCACGGTGATTGCTATATGTTGTCCTACATCATCATCCTGTATTGTCATTTGCTTGCTGGTTTGTTAATCAGTAACTTCTTCAAAAATGCAAGTGTGAATATGACGAAACATTCATCTACAGGATCTAGTTGGACATTTGATGCTTTAAATGTCGACATCACTGATTTTTAACTTTCATGAGTGACCTTAAATTAGCATTCAAGCTAGAAACATGTAATTGTCTTCACAAAACCAATTCATTGTATGAAACATTAATTTCATTGGATCAGAAATAGCTCTATGTATAGCAGGAGATACCTGTGTTCCATGGAACACCCATCCACTTTATTCCATTTATATTTTTTTACTCAAGTACCATTATTCACACAGCTTAGATGTCGCAAATATACTTGAAGATCCTTAGAAAATGATATAATTCCCAACAAGAAAATGCATTATCAAAAAATTGCATCACTTTCATGCAGTACATTTTTGATTAATCTTAGATTTTGCAGACATTATTACAGACCTAATGTCACTTTTGTAGATCAAACCAGAATGGTTCAAATGCAATGGAACTACATATTGTGTTCCTTGTATTTTAGTATGTATTTAAACTTTGATTTCTTTGACTATTTGAAACAATTTTAGCTCTCCTTTTGGTGAAATCATTAATGGATGTACATGTGCATTTATATTACAGATACAGGAGGTTAAATGCTGTTTCCTCAGACCAACATAAACAGTATGACACATTAATCCCTGGATTTCTACATAACAGACCAAAGTATGTGGTTCAGCACTGTATGAAGAGATGGATAGAGGCTGAAAATTTCTTGGTAGATGACATTGACCAGCTATCATCTACATCATTTCTTGTAAAGAGTTCAAGTAACATCATTAACTCTTTACATTACGAGGTTTGTTTCGAAAATGATAATGGAATTCCATCATGCCAATGCGTAGACTGGAAAGAAAACCATCTTCCTTGTAAGCATTTCATGGCAGTATTCCGTCATTTTGAAGATCATAATTGGAGTTCTCTTCCACAAGTATACAGGGAAAACCCATACATTTGTCTCGATGTAGACAGTTTTCCAGAGGACTATCAAGAAGAACATTCTGAAATCGTAATGGGTAACAACATTGAGATTCAGATATCTGATTTGGAAAATACTGAAGAAGTTATTATTGAAAGTTTGCCAACACCACCTAAGAAACAACTAAAGAAAGAAAGATCCAAAATTTGTAACTTACTGGAAATAATAAAGGAAAGATGTTACACTTGTGAGAATTTGAACGTACTGAATCAAATATCAGAGAGCTTAACATCAGTTGCAAGCAAACTGCATCAAGATTTGCCTAAAGAAAATGGGTTGATATTGGAAACAGGCTCTGATTCAACACATATTGGAACAAAGAAATCCAAAACATCCACCAATAAAAGGCGTGTATATAAGAAGTTCCCAGTAGCAAAGAAAAGGAAGTTACCAGGTGCTGGTAGAAGTGGTGTTGCAGCTCAGAAAAAGAGAAAGATGTATTCCAATACTGGAGTGAATACATTAATTGGCAAGTATCTTTCATTTTTCAGTTGTTTTTATTAGAAGAAATAAGAAATGGTTTTTTTGCAATGCACAAGACTAACATTTAAACACTCATACATGATACATTCAATTATTAGTGTATTGTGAAATACAATTTTTGATTTTTTTTTTCACGTGGGAACATTATTGTGGGGGCAGACAGAGTCTTGCCTTTCTCTTTTCTCCTCTGCATTTCTTCCTTTCTCCCACCCCCTTAATCCTTTCTCCCACCATGTCTATTCTTACTTTTGTGCCCTTTTTATTGTTTCTTTTCTCCCTTCTACCTTTCTTTCCCCTTACACCTTTGTTCCAACAACCTTTCTTCTTTCTCCTGACCCTATCTCCTTTATACAGCCTCCTGTCTCTTTTCTCCTGCCCCCTTTCTCCTGGTCTCCCTTTACCCTGTATTCTCCCTCTTTATTCTGCTGCCTTTTCATTGTAATATCATAATTGATTTTGGAATTTCAAACATCAATTCTTTATTCTGTGATTCTTCCAGTAATTGATTTCTATTTCTTAAACTAAATACATGTACACTGTTTGTCTTCATAATAGGATGAGAGATAGATTTTTATAGATCAACTACAATACTGCATGTCTCTCTAACGTATCAAAAAATAAGAAAGCTCTATCTGACATTTTTTTTCATCTGAAGATAAGCTTCAAGTAAATTGTAAGATTATATTTTTTGTAATTTGCTTAAAAATATAGAATTTGACATGTTTTTGAGAGGCTGATAATAGAAAAAGATGATGATATAATATTTTTATTTCATTTTGGAACATTTGTAAAGGAATAGTATATGCCTACTTCTTTTTGCAGCTAATACCTTCGAATTTGAGGGGCACAGGTTGTTTTGATGATTGTGTGTGCTTCAAGATATTTTTTGGCAATACATAAAAGAGTAGAGATATATTTTTAGATAATAAGGATAGGTAGAATTTGTCTTTTGTTTATAAAAATACTAAACTGTAATATAAATAAATTTTGGTCTTTAATAATAGATCTGGATAGCTCTGAAGTGACTGAAGAAGGTGTTGACATTCTGTTGTCACAAGAAGAACAGCAACAGGTGCCAGATGAAGAATTTGTTCAATGTCCTCTGCAGGAAGAACAGCTAAAGCACCCTCAGGATGTCAAAGGGCAAATCTATCCTAGAAGAAAACTTAGTTTGAGAAAACAGAAAGCTTGTACCATACAGCAAAAATCTGTTGAAGTGGAAAAGGGTATTGTATTGGCTAATTACATGTATCTACAATAAGAGATATTTATAGTATTACTAATTGACCGTCGTTAATATATATTAAAATGTCAGGAGTGCTGAACAACGCAGAAGGATTAAAAGAGTTGCAAACTTTGTTCTGCAACGAGTTTAATCCACTGCGTTAATCGACACGAGTGACATTTTTATTGATATTGATGATGATGGATTAGTTATGCTTTTTATTATATAGATTTTGTACTCATAAACAGAGATTTTAGATGTGGATTATTTTTTCATTTCGATACGCCAGTTAATTACTTGATGATGACATTAAAGATATATTGTGACGTTGCTTCATTAGGACGTCATCCAGTGACTAGAAATCCTTTATTTTCACCGTGGTGACAATATGATATTTATTTAACTGAGAAAAATTGATAAATCACCTCTATCTATATAATAATATGAGACTTTGATGTGAAAATCTTTTAATACGTGAAATGTGTCCGTAGGACATACTTGTCTCATGGGACATGGATGATCTCACATATGGATCTGTTCAGCTAAATGAAAGTAGATGACTGACAGATCTAGAAAGAGAATGTGCAATAAAACTCAATTTACTTAAGCATCAGACTGAGTATCAATTAAATCACTACTTCATACACAACATGAGGAATCTTTAACAGAAATTTGAAAATAAATTGTTCTGAAAATATCAGAAAATGAATCTGCAAACACAAAGATGATGAGTGACTGAACTTGAAAGATCGAGAGGCACAATCATCTAACCATACTTTAGCTTTTGACCTAATATTGAATCATTACCATAAGCACCAGCTGGAAAATCATAGTTGGAAATTTTCCAAAGCTGCTTAAAACTTAAATACCTAAATCAGCCATTTGCATGGGCACAAAAGTGACACAAAATGATAGTACAAATGTACCACACATTTTCAAATAAGTAAACCTCAAATTCCCTTTCAAAGTAAATACGTAACAGATAATTTAGAATACACCACACAATCTGGTGACTTTTAAGATCACCTTTTATCAAAGACTGCTTGAGAATATTTAATATATGGTATGTTCATTTGCCTTTTCAAATTATATTTTCATTGATTTTTGTGTAGCAGTAATTGCCTTATGTACTATAGAAATTATTTGAAATTGAAAATTTCTGAAGACAACTCGAGATATTGACTTGTCATATTTTTGTACATGATGTTACCTTGGAAAGTTACAAATGGAGTTTTAGTACTAAATTTGATATATAAGTCTACCCTAATGACCTTTAGTTCCAGTATTAGTAAGGTACAAATTGTGCTTGTCAGGCTTGGGCTTTCATGTCCTTTTGACACATCTAGTTAATGTTGAACAAAGGAGAAATATATTGCAAATTACTGTACAACATGATCTATTTTAAGAGTGAACTTTAAGGTGGGATGTCTTCTTACAACCAAAAATGTTTTTTATACAGCAGACAAGAGAGTGGCTTTTAAAGATCCATTGGTACAGATGAAGATTTTTGAAAAAAGAAGTGAGTATAACAATTGTTTAAGGTCTCACTTGAAACACTGTAATTGTGTCTGCAAAACAGTTGTTTTTCTTTCATAATAATTAGATAGATAAATGTAATCATTAAATTAAAATTTATAGAAAAACTTAGTCTTTAGTATTTGTTGAATTTTATTCCACTGTTTTTAACATACTAAACAAAAGTTCTTCAATACAATAAACACAATAAATACTTGTATGGAGAGAATTATCACAATATAGACAGCCCTTGGGATAGCGATATGGACTTACACATAGATAATACTCTCGGCTATGGCTCGGACATATCCATCTGTCAGTACAGGTTGTAACAAATATCATTCTTCCTATTTTATTAGAATGTGTTTAGCCCTAAATGGAGAATGAACAAATTATGTAAAAGTTATTGATAATTTATAATGTGTAAATGTCATGATACCATATCATCTACTCAACTGTTCCTGACTTCATGAACCATCTTTAGCAATAATATGAACTCGACTAGAGGCTAATAACTAAGCTTAATTTTGTTTTAATGGTTAATGCCCTGCTAAATTTATTTAGTTTCTATTACATCTTCAAATTACATAAATTCAGTTGGCATACCTGTCAGAATTTTAATGAACAGAAAAATCATATAATTTCCAGGTACAATTGCACCAGGATTAATTGATACAACAATCAAGGTATCAGGTTATACAGTTGACCAACAAAGTTTTGATGATTTGGACAGTGAATTACCAGACGAAGTAAGTTAACATTAAATTAGATGAACCCAAGCTGACTTCAACTGCACAAAATCACAACATTACACAATGTAGTTGTACTTTTAACCCTATAACTTTAAGGATTTTATACTTATTTGTTACTGTTTTTATACTATTCACTTTGTATCAATCACTGTGCATGTTTTTTGAGATAGTTATAGTTTTCTGAAATTGCAACACTGTTTTTCTTTTTGGGAAAGATGGGTTAGAACATATGCTTTTAAATTTAAGAAGAAAATCTGTGATGCACTATCCTTTTAGGGATAAAATTCTAAAATGCATTTTTTATTGCAGCAAATCCATAACAAATTGCTACAAATACATGGTAAAATCAAGTAATTGAACTATACTTTTATTGCCATTCTTCAGCTTTAAGACACCTTGTTTTTTTTTTGTTTTTTGCTTTGTTTTAATGATGGGCTCCTGTAGCTGTTTTTATTTTGTTAGGAAAGGGAGAATATTGTTAATACTTCAGGTTCAAATAAAAAAATGGCAAACTGGTACTGGCTTTACACTTTGGTAACAAAAACACTTTCACCTGAATTAAAATTAACATAAAATTGAGGTAGAAAAATGGAACAATGGGAAGTAGTATCATATAAACTTGTATATTTTTTCCTTTTTTAAATAGGTGATGGATGCATATATCTCACTTAAATCAAAAGAATGCAAGGTTTGTAAATAATGCATACATTTATATCAGTAAAGTATAAAGCTTGCAGGAAACTATGTTTAGACAGAATATGATAATGAGGGAAATATGGATTACCTTTTTTATTACTTAACGTAAACGTAAACTTACACTTATTTACAAGCATCAATTTATCACCATTAGCCCCGGGGTATTAGCACATTTTTCTAAATTGAAAATGAGGCTGTATGTTTTTTCAGGTACCACTTATTGATATACCACTTGATATCCTATATCCTTTAAGTAGTGAGAAAGCAATATTGCTATCTATCTAAGGATATGTTCATATATCTAAAAATATTCAATACGGAATAAATATATGAACCTCAAGATGATTTGTTTTCATTATGCAGTTATATTGAAAGAAATATAGCAAGTACAACTCATTGTTAGATCTGCACAGCTTAACCCCTTAAGCCAATACTTCACCCGTTTCCTCACAAAGAAAAAGAATACTTTAAAATTTGCATGGGGTAAATTAAACACTGAAATTAGATCATCTGATTTTGAAGGATTTTTATGAAGTTTTAATTTAGCCAGTATTTTTTCAAGGAATTCTATGTAGAACTAATTTTAAATATAAATTGGTGAACTTTCCTCACATTTTTTCAAGCTTTTAATTATTTTACAGAATGGAAGTGTTGAATTTATACCAACGTCTCAGATGTCATCAATATTTAATGATGGTGTTAATGACACAGATCCTTTTCCACGGCATGGTTATTTGAATCAGGTAAACACTAATCTGCACAGATGAAGAAAAGTATACATCAAAATTTTGACTTATGTTAACTTTGTAATTTTTGACAAAAATTATCTGTTTTATAGTTGTTTTTAGGTATGTTGTATATGTCTTCTTAGTATTGAAGCTCTGAATTATTTAAGACATTGTAATGGCATTTAACATGAGACAGATACTTATTGTGTTGCCTGCATTCACGCAGTTGTGGCATATAGGGATCTCTATCCGTCGTCTTATTGTGTCGCATTTTTCTCTTGAACCGTGTATGGGAGCTTTTTGCAATTTGGCATGAAGTGTCAGTGTGGGGACCTATTCCCTGTAACAGTCTTATACTTGCACTTGCCCACTTCCTGTTGATCGAACTTAGAATATTTTTTTTATTACGCAGGCAACACATGTCTTCCCTGGAAGACTTACTACTAGGTTTCAATATTAACAACTGAAGTACATTAAGTTATTGTTCATTTTTATAACAGGTAGAAATGGATGACACTGATATGTTGATAGGAGCATTATGTGAAAGTGGAAATCATTGGTGTCTAATGGTAAGTTAGTAAGTAAATGTAGATACAAACATGGCTGAACATTCAATTGCCAGAGATTTAAATGGAGTACCCTACCTATAAATGAAATATGAAGTACATTTTTTTAATCATTTTAACTTGACAAATATATATATTTGCCAACCTTCATACCAGATGAATATAGTATGCCCTATACACATATCAGATCTAGTCCCTAAATGGTGTTATGAATTCAAAACAGTCATATCCAGGATTTGTAAACTGCACCACATTTCACAGCCATACAAACAAAGTAACATAACAGTGTTGTTAAGTTTACTAAAGAAACTGGAATTACATTTTCTTTTTATTGGATACAGAATATTGTTACTATTAATAAAACTTTTGTTGCAGGTCATTTTCCCAAAAGGACAAGAGCTTCTATATTTGAATCCATTGGGAGAGGCAAGACAGACTAAAGAGAAGTACTTAACAAATTGGCTGTATGTATTTTGGTGTATTTCAACATGTTAGTCTTACATTTATTATTTTTCTCCTCTTAAAATACAGGCATTGATATACTTTGACAAAATCGCAAACTAAATGATGATTACAGATTGATACTTATTTCTGGAAAATAGAGTTAAAGTCTTAAATTTGTACTGTGGATGTATATAATGAATATATATGGTTATCATAATCAATATAGATTATGTAATTTGTTTTTTTTTCTGATATGACATGCTTGAAACCATTTGAGACCACAGGAGGTGTAAAAAAAGTGTTAAACTTACAAGTAACATGTGTTAAAGAAAACATCACATCACCATGAAAAAAGGTAACCATACACGATGACATCATGTTGAAAGAACACAACTTTTTGCTTCTGATGTAATGTTTCAAGGCTTGTCTGTGATCTAATGGGTACACTAAATTAATGGGAAAGCCAAATATGGTGTCAATTACAGGCAATCAAATAACTCATCAATACAGAAAGTTTACCATAATTGGCCTTTTAGAATTTAAATTTTTAATGGAGACTTCAGTGTATCATTGGTTTACGCTGGGCTGGCCATATATGTCGTAATTTTACTATTTGATAACACTCGAAAAATACATGGTTAGCCTGGTGTACAACTATGATTAACTGGGGTATCTGTGAATTATTTTTTATAACTAACTGATATGTATACATCCTCTTAAGTTTAATTATTGAAATAAGTGTTTAATTTGAAAGGTTATTCCTAAATGAAAGATACAATAGGGGTATTGGAAGGGAACCAAGACAGGACTGGACATTAGAGACAAAAAAACACAGAAAGCAGCGTGATTCATTCTCCTGTGGTGTTTATACATTGAAGGTATAGATCCCGGGTATTAATATGTTTTTAAATGTCAAGATAAGTTATATACATTTATCAATGTAATGATAACAAGCAGTGAATATATATGCCACAGAATTTCTGAAGTGTGCTTTTAGGGAATAAAATTTCACCAGACACAATATTTTATATTCTCAATTGGATTAGAATGTGACAAAATGGAATGTATTCAAGTGAAGAGTTGTTACCCAAAATTAAGCCTGCTTTTAAGTGAAATACATTTTGTCATAACATATTTTAATGAAATAGACTACTGCTTTGTTACAGTGTTAATAAATGTTCCTTATGATTTGTTCCAGATGGCAGTGATTGATACAAGAGTGTGAAATAACATACATGTATTAAACAGTTAAATTCCATGAAATGTTAATTGTCATATTTAATCAAAAAAATATAAACATATACATGTATATGAATATGCAGTCAAGAAAATTACACATGTTTTGGTCAGTTTCTTTGGCAATTAATGTACATACAAGAATATTTCTATGCAATTTTATATGTTAATTACATTTCAATTACTGTGGAAGTACTTTTATTCGTGGACACCAATTTTTGTGGTTTTCATAAAAAGCACTATTTCGTGGGCACTTAAATTCGTGGTTTCAAGTTCTGTGCATTGCAACTCTAGGGAAAAATGCATTTCGTTGGGAACTTAATTTCGTGGTTTAAGCAAACCACGAAATCCACGAAAATTGGAACCCCACGAACAATTATACTTTCACAGTAATTCACTAACATCTCATGTGAGATGAATATGGAGCAAGTATACATGATTTATGAGAATTTCTAGTCAATAGGTTATATCTTAATCTAGCTATTTTCTCAATTCTTACAGTTTGCTGAAATGGTGCTCGACGGTGAGAAAGAGACTTTTATGTTTGACTCCTCCTTTCGAAGCATCCGAGCATATAGGAATGTTATAGGACAGTATCTCATTAAAAATGCTGGTAAGATCTACATGTGAATCCTTTTACATTCCAATAACAAGGCTTGCCCATATTGTATATGTCATTTGCATGTTTACCAAACATGAAGTCTCATCAAGTATATATATTTCAGTTGTGAATCAGCTAGAGATTTTCATTCTACAACAGAAAATTATTTGCATTTTCCCAGAAATGATAAGCTAGTATATTTAAATTGCTTTAATTTATTTTAGATGTGTATTTTTAAAAAGTAAAAGATAAAAATTACCTGAAATTTATTTTCAATTACATTTTTATTAAAGAAACAACAGTGGTCAAACAGAAACAGGCTGTTCCAGAAAAACCCGAAGACAGAGAGGATGAAAATGTTAATAAAGGACAGGAAGAAGATATTTGCAGGACAGATGGGGAAAAAAATGTAAGTTTGTTGAAATTTGATGTATTGACTTATATTTAAAAAGGATTTTCAGTTTGAATTGCAAACATGTTCAGCTGGTTGATGACTACAATTCCTACATAGGTCTGGCAGGTCAACATGTCTTCCAAGATGGCCGCCACTGGGGAACACAGTTTTAACATTGGACCCTATGAGAAATGCTTTGAAAGAGCTTTTCTTCTGAAACCCCTTCAACAATTTGAATTGGATTTAACTCATTAGTTCTTAGGTAGTTCTCTTCAAGGTTTGTGATTTTATGTTTATACAATTGTACTTCATTTTTACGTTCATACATCTTGTAAAATTGCCACCAGGGGGACATAGTTTAACATGGGACCCTATGGGAACTGCATTTAATGATCTTCTCCTATAAAACTGCTTGAACAATTTAAACCATATATGATCAATATTTTCTTTGGCTATAATAGAACCTCCAAAAGTTTTGTGATATTTATATTCTTACATCATTCAAGATTACTGCCAGCAGAGAATATAGCTTAAGATAGGACCCTAACAGACAATAACATCATGAGATATTCTTATTATTAAACTGCTGTACAATTTGAAATCAAAGTTTGTAACAATGATCCTTCAGTGGTCCTGCTTTAAAAGTTATGATTTTTAATGCAGGTACTGCCAACTGGAAACCTCAAGTGCCCCTACTGCCAATTTGAAACCTCAAGATGGCTGTCACTTGGGATCTTAGTTTATGGGAAAATCATTTCAATCAGAATAGTAATAATGATTGTATTGTACTTTTTATATTGCACTTATGGAAAAGCCGTTGCTCCATCTGCAAAATGCAACATAGCGTTGTGTTTTTTTAAAATGTTTTTTTTTTTCAGTACTCTGATGTGACTGAAAGTAAAAAACCAAAACTAAGAAAACCAAGAATAATAAGGACAAAGGTATGAATTAAAATTTTTTAGCTTTTTAACGGATGGAAAATTCATAAATTTAATTTACCAGTTGTTTATTAACAGGTATATTAAACTCTAGCACTGGTATTTCAAGAGATCATTATACATCAGTACATTACAGTAAAGGTCATGTTTTTTTTTTATCAAAATTCTTATTACTCAAACCATGGAGAAAACTCTTCCAGGATGGAATACAGAAAATATCTTACAAATCTTTCAACACCAGGGCTTTCAAGGGGTTTTGGGCTCCAAGAGTGAGACAAGTGACTTGGGGTCTGAACCACAAGAGATGCAAAAGATGCATTCTTGCAGAATTTGATTTTAGAAGAGAATTTGAAACCCCATTTTTTGTCAAAAAAGAGAAGGAATATATAAAATTTGCTTTCATACCTGTCACCTCTAATGATTTTTTTTCTTTTTATTATTAAAAGATTGCTGTTTTATTTGAAAAATAATTTTTCCGGAAAATTGAAAAAAGTGTGACGTCAAAAGGGTGACTCTCATGCCAAAAGTGTGAGACTAAACATAGGGGAAAACCTTTTGTACCATAAATGCCTATTATTATAAATGTTATAAATTTTAAAGGAAAGATGATTTCTTCCCCTTGAGCACTGGATAATGTTGTACTTTTGTGTACTTTTGTCTTAGTATTTTATTAAAGACTGCTCATGGCTCTAAAATTAATTCAATAGTTAGCCAAAAGTATTATATGTCCATATGAAAAATATATTGCAAGTTACCTGCAGTTTACAATAAATGAGATAACTATCACATCTCAACTTAATAATTGTAATTACAACCTTTCCAGGCACCTGTTAGTAGTAAAGAAACACATCAAAGCACAACAAACTGGTTATATGATGCAGTGTCAGCAAGGGTGAGTGAAAAGAAGTTCTATAGCTTTTCCCAATATAATATTTTAAATTGCAGGAAATGGTGCAAGATCATCTATGAGTTGGATTAAACTTTTAACATTTAGTATTCAGAAAGAAGCAATTTTGCTAAATTTTAGAATTTTTTCTTATTTACAAGTCCTATCTATATAAACTTTAAAATAAACAAATCATGCCTGCAAACTTTTGAAAATCACCATGGGGGTTTTGCTGCATGTAAAATAAGGAAATGCCTTATAACTTGGCTATAGGGGGTCTTATGGTATACTTTTGTTGTTTATAGTGTTCTTATATGTTTGATCATTAGATTGAACTCTTCCTTAGTTGTTCAATTGTCTTCAAGTGTATTTTATTTTGAAATGAAACTTTTGATTTTTGGAGCCTCCATGGGGATTTTCCCTCAAAAAACCCAGAAAGTGGGAAGGTTGGCAGGCCTGACAAATACATGCTCAATACTATTTAAGCAGAAATAATAAGAGGATATACAGTGTTCAATTGAAGATGGAATGTAGAGGGGCTCTGTAAAATTTTCAATATAAATGTAAGTGTCTTTATTTAATATGTTTCTATTGATTACATCTGTGGGCTTTTCAGAACAAAAAAGCAACATGTTTGCTATGATTTATTGGGACATTTCCATCATGTAAGTGTATTGTATTCAAGTTTAAATTACTGTACATAAAACTAAATACACATAAAACATAATTGAGGATGTACATTAGTGGGTCAAGAGGGGGTTCTGGGGGGAGGGGGTGTTGGAACCCCATATTCTGCAAAAAAAAATGCAGAATTCTGACAGGCAAAATTGAAAGTAGACTGGACTACCCTTTTTTCATAGGCTGGCTCGTCCAGTGATTGTTCTTCCTGTCTAGTGGATGGAAGAAAGTAGGGTCAAGGTATTGCTTTTTTACTAGCTGTAGGTATAACATGATATCTTTTTTCACAGAATGAAGTGTGTCAGAAATTTACCAAACTTCTGTGTTTTATTGATGAAAACATGCCAATGAACATCATTAAAGGGGTATCTGTGATTTGTGGCCACAATTTATCAGATTTGGTATGTATCGGTTAGCTAATACATTAAATAGATATTCAATTTTTTGCTGTAATAAAACAGCAAAGAGTATTTAATGAAATGTTACGTTTTTTGAAGTTGTGTTAGAATGTAAAAAGGTTGAACATATTTTTCACTAAGCAAGGGCAGGCATCCCTTCAAAACTTGTAGAAACAAAAGTATTTATTGAACATTTATCATAATTTAAACTTTAAAGTTTGTTTTTTTTTAAACTTCCAGAAAGAAGTATTTTGTCATTTTCAAAATATCTTTTTTGACTCGTCAAACTAGTTTTATAAAATGTATCCGAGTAAGAGGAATCTATGTGAATTTCAAATTACAAGTAACCATATAGTTTCAACAATTTTTGTCTTAAATATTTTACGAAAGGATATGGGTAAATGATCATGAGACCATAATCCATATGTTTACTATGCACATATGCATCTGGGAGCCAAAGGCAAATCCTTCTTATAACCTGACATTACATTTGTAACTTCATAAAGGATCTAAATGAAACAAAGAGAGAATCCTAATTTATTCCAATTTACAGTAACTTTGGTAATTAGTTTTTCATCATTTTAGACAATGTATATTTTCAGTATTGCTTTAAACAAACACAGAACTCCTGGAATATGCAGGATTGAAAGCAAGCATTTTCCAACAGACAATAAAAATATTGTCTTCTCACAACTGATTTATATCTTTCTACATAAATTGGCGAGGTAACATATCATATCAAAAGGCCTCTAACATGTTGATGTTTTCAATATAGACCCTGATGCCAGCTGAAATCAGACTTCATGACATCTTATTACAGACTACATAATATGTATGTGAGAAACCTTCTTAATTTGCAAAAGTAATTTTATCAAATTAGAGAATTTATTTATGACTCTGTGCTTTGCAGTTTGATGTTGTTATAAAGGATAAACTTAGGGATGTCATAAATACAGTGGATGGAAATCACAGGTAGGTACAGAATAACATCGGATATAAAACTAAAATGGAACAATTGATTGATTAGTTAGAGTTTAATGTCCAGTGAGCAATATTTCAGCTATATCAGGACGAGAACTAGTTAATCAATTCAAAAAATTGTAAGTAAGAGAAGATAGAAACAAAGGTAGAAGGGACAACATGGGCAACAACTTTTGATTGCCACTGGGAAATTGGAGAAATGGGTAGGGGCAGGAAATATAACCTTCCATATGACAGCCCGTGCGTCTGATCTCTTTAGAAAAATATAGAAGGGGTCTTTATACTGCATGGAGCGTGACGTTTCTATACATAGTTTGGCTACAATGGTTCACAGTCAGGCTTTCCATATTATGATATGACTACCCCACATAGACAGGGCATTCCACTATTCACCAACTGGGGGCGTGGTCGACAGCTCTGTAACAGAAGCCCTTGAAAACTGTTTCAGGTGCCAGGTGGAACTATTGAAGTTTCTATTCCTGTCATTATAATACATGCAATGTAAGCAAACTACTGACTCCATGAAAAACGAAAGAAAGTGTCATACTTTTAAGCACAATAAATAGCCTTTTTTAGAGGCACGTGGCCTGCAAATCCAGAATTGTCAGTATTTTTCATTGTTATAATTCCAATTGGTGTTGTAACGCCTAATTTCATTGATCAACGTCAATAAAAACAAAGAAGTTATTTCTCGATAAACACTTCTTGTCGATTACTACGCTGCGAGATAAAACAGTGCAGTGAATGATGACGTCAAATTCAGACACAACATTGTTTTAAGTGCAAGGAATTGGAATTATAAGAAATAAAATTAATTTTGGAGGAGTTTATGGATGTGTAAACGCGGCCTTTCACTCACAAATAATACATAAAGTCCTTCGGTGTTTTAGTTTGTGAGTGAGTCGGCCGCTTTTACACATCGATAAACTCCTCCAAAATGACTTTTATTCCTATAGTGTTTTCTTTGTAAAATATCCATTCAAGATCTGTTTATCAGCTCAAAGCAATGTAGCAAAGTGATTTCAGAAATAATCATTATGTTTATCACACGAGGCCTCATCTAAAATTTATATATAGTTTTACTGTGATAATTTTATTATTATGTTACATATTTCTATTTCTATTGAAATTTCTTTCAGCTGTTTAATCTTTCTACAAGTTTTCTTATTTATTCATGCAGATATTACAGACCCCATTGGAGACATCTAAGATGGACAAACGAAATTTCCCTAGCACATAATTTGGAGATGAGGAATAATGTGGTTGGTGAATGTGAAAGACAAAACATATTTGGGACTGATGTAAGTTTATCATATTGAGAGTCCTTGGGAGAAAATGCAAACTTTCCATAATTGACATAGAATTTATAGAAAAATGAGTAGTATTAATTTATATTTAAGGAATTTAATTGTTTATTCAGTCATGCTTTACTTGTATATGTTGGCAGTTAGTAAGGAACAAATAAATGGAAATGGAGTAGATGTACATAGGACAAAATTCCTACAAACACACGGTAAGATTAAGCAAATGGAATAATGCTTTCCTTGACGTTCTTTACATTGAAGTAACCTTGCGGCCTTCAACAAAGGGCAAACACACATACTTTCAAGCAAGCCCTAGTACCAGTTTGAGCAGAATTCACTTGCTAAATGTTGAACAATACTACACCCATTTATCTTGACTTTTGGTGACAGATGAGGCATCGTCAACAAACATAACATATGGGGCAAAGTACTCTTACAAACACTGTCATCCATTGCCTGACAAAGGGACCAATAGACAATACAACAAATAAATGATCATAGGGCACTTATCAATCCAGTTGATTTTCATTTTTGTAGGGTCTAAAAGAACTAAACTCATTAGTGTTGGCAACCTTTGGATGCTGGAAATTAAAAAGTAAAAAGTAAGTGATTCATTTGTCAATTGAAATTATTTTTAATGATCATACATGTACATACATATGAACAAACCTTAGTACAAAACAACTACGCTGCAAGTTGCAAAATTGCAATATGTGTACATTGTATATTCAACAATTCGCCAACTTATTAAATTTTTGGTTGAAGATTTGGAAATGAGAAACAACAGCTGTAAATCATCATCAGATGCAGCTATAAGACTAAGAATAAATGCATGCTGTCTTTGAGAATAAGATGTAATTACAACACAAATCGGTGAAGGAAGGGGTGAGCATGGACTATTATACTACCACACATCACATTTCAAGTGGAAATTCCAGTATGTAGGCTTCTTGCAAAGCACTAGTTTCTTCTGACCTGTGAAGCATATGCAAAAATTCAGACTGATATTTCATTTATGTGTTCAAATTTCTTCAGGAACATCCCAGGATTACTTGAAAACAGTTTAAGCAAGAGAGTTTTTTTATTGCGTTCTTTCTCAGCAAAAGGACGAAAAAGCAGTTTGATACATCAGTTGTGTTTGTGCCTTTGGAGTTTGAGCAGTAAGAAATTCCTTTTGTATTGTTGTTGGCCATTTCATGTCATCAGATTGAATAATACAGTATTTTGCCTTACCTGTAATTGGTGTCATAGAACAATAACAATAGTATTTCAAGTGAAGTAGCAGTTCCTCTAAATGGATATTTTTATTTATTAGGCCCGTTTTATAGTATAATTGACAGTCAGATGATCTGTGACATAAATGTTGCATTAGAATATCTCAAATTTTTTCACTCATATAAATATTATCACAATGTTTTCAGGAGAGTTGGATTTCCACCATTTGGACACTTCTTAACAGTAAGAGACACCACGAATCAAAGGCTTCTAGAAAGGCTAGAGAGCACGTATGTACATGTTTTTCTGTGCTTCACTTGATGTAGGGTTGTAAAAGCCAATAGAATAAAACAACAATAATTTGCAATTATGTTATCTGAGGAACAAGTTTCAAACATAATATGTATTTTTGTTTCTTTC
Organism: Modiolus philippinarum; assembly: GCA_002080025.1. NCBI lineage: Eukaryota > Metazoa > Mollusca > Bivalvia > Mytilida > Modiolidae > Modiolus > Modiolus philippinarum. The sequence goes on along the minus strand of MJUU01052597.1, from coordinate 10,302 downwards.
AGTTTGTGTTAAACAACCATACATGTTTTAAAAAACATTTTGATTTTTATGATCATCTTAATATGGAACAACTGTAGTGTCCTGTGAAAAAGTGTCTTTCCTGTTATGTATTTCAAAATTTCATGATCATATTCCTATGGGTTTTATTCTGTCCTCGGACTTTATCAAAGCAAACAATTGAAATTGCGGGACAATATTGGACACTATTAAATTCTACACATTTTTAGTGGTTAGAGTCTATTCTGGTAGTGAATACAACCTTTAACAATTCAATGAAAGCATTTGTGTTTATCAACAAGATGGTGATAATTTTTTATATACACAAACATATAACTAGAGGCTCTCAAGAGCCTGTAGCTCACCTGGTGCAAGGCTGGCATGGACAACATCAATAACCTCAATGTTAAAGGGTCTCATTTTCTAGTATGAAAAGAACGTTGATGTAATATGGCCCAATGTGTCAGAGGAGATGATTTTTGTATGCATTTCCTATGGGGTCCTATATCAATTATGCTTCCTGCTGGCGGCCACGAACACATTTTCAGAAGAAGTAGACCATCAAAGGATGGTTAAAGTAGGAAAGTAGTTTTGGAGAGATAAAATGTGTTTTCCAATAGGGTCAAATGGTAAACTAACTTCCCTGCTGGCAGCCATCTTGGATTGCAGACTTTTCAGACATATTTTAAAGAGGATCACCTTCGAAAATTGTGTCCAGCAAGTTCCCATCAGATCCAAGGTGACCACCAGCAGGGAACATAGTTTAACATTGAACCCTATTCGAAAACACATTTAAAGACCTCATTCTATGAAATTACTTGGATAATTTGAACAAACTTGGTCATTCTGCCCTTTAGGGCCCATGTGAGGACAATTGTGACTAGTATGGTTCCAATTGGCCAGGTAAATTCGGAGGAGAAGATGTGTTTTCCAATTGGGTTCAATGTTAAACTATGTTCCATGCTGGCAGCCATCTTGGATCTGATAGGAAATTGTTGAACACATTTTTCAAAGAGGTATTGTTACAAAGTATGATTTCAAAATGCCTTAAAGTCTTAGAGAAGATCTTTGAATATCCAATAGGTACCAATGCTAAACTAAGTTCCCTGCTGGCAGCAATCTTGGAGTATGGCAACTTCCATCATGAAGATAAAATGAAGTCCTTAGCATACTGAACATTTAAGCATTGAAAAATTAACCTCTATCTCAGAAGGTTTTTGAAGTATAAGGCAAAATGTATAAACTTTCCAAAAATATGACCATAAATAAAGGGAAATAACTCCTATATATGAATTCAAGGCGAGTTTATCTTATTATACTGGACATTTTTGCACTGTGAAGGTGTCTACCATCTGTAAAAGTTTCTTTTGATGAAAAATTATAAATATTAAAAGTTTGCCAATTTTTGGAAAAAGGGCAATAACTCCAAGATGGGTTTTTGGATTTTCTTCAAAATTGCAAAGTGGATAGATCTTGTCATGTCCTCTGACAAAATTTTGAAAAAAAAGATACCCTGGTTATAATTCAGACCAAGTTTGTTTGAATGTTTAAGATGGATGATGGACAGATAAATGCCAAGTGATGGGAATAGCTCACATGGCCTTTCAGTCCAGGTGAGCTAAAAATAAGATCACACTAGGTAAATACACAATTGCACAATAAATCAATCTCTAATTGCATAACTGTAAGAATACATTTAATTAAATCTTATCTAAGTGTGAGTACTGTAAACCTGAAAATTTACGTGAGGGGGTAATTTTTGCTACATGCGCAGTGAACAACAATCCACGAAAATAATATTCCAGACACGAAAAGTTTGCTGTGTAAAAGCAATAATATTGTCAAATTGGAAAGGCTCACAGCTTGAGAATTACCCCTTCACAAAATGTTTGTCAAACAAAATCTTGAAAATAGCAACTGCAAAAATTTCAGCATTATCAGTATCTCCTTTTCATTAATAAAACAGGAATAACTTTTATTTTCCTCCTTTGAATGCTTGATGACCAGTTGGTACAAATTTCCTGATATAAGTTTCTGCCTTTAAGTATTAACATTGAAACACCTCTCAACCCTTCTGCACATGTGGGTGCCTAAGTGTAGGTCTCACTCTGCACAGTAATGCAGTATGGTGCAATCACAATACTTACGAGTAGAAACAAAGAGAGCCAAAATTGCGTTGCCCCACAAAAATATTGTAAGTTTGCACATGAATTTGATATAAGTCGAAATTGTTCTTGACTACAAAAACTTTATATGAATTTATGCATCATGGTTTACTATTATTTTTTCACATGGTAATGATATTGATTTCTATTTTCAGAATGGGACAGAATTTCAATACTGGCATGAACTATTTTAGTGATGTTTTGTTTGCTGAGGCACATATTATTGCAGTTTCACATGTCAAACAAATGACAATAACAGATGCTGATAAATTATTGTACCCTTTACCCGTAAAGAATGGTTAGATATATCAACAGTTCATGAACAGAACTTCAAATTTATATTTTTAGCTCACCTGGCTAAAGGTCATGTGAGCTTTTGCCATCATTAGGCATCCGTCTTTCTGTTTACTTTTATATAATTATTTAAAGATATTCTCCTCTGAAACTATTGGGCCAATATTATATAAACTTGACCTGAATCATCACCAGGGTATGCACTTTCAAGTTTGTGATTTTCATGTCCAAAGACCAAACAACATGGCCGCTGTTGCTAAAATACAAACATAGGGGTAAATTGCCGTTTTTTGTGAATAACTTGAAAACTGTTACTGATATCAAGATTCTGACAGTAGTAAAAATGGTCAGTATGATGAGATCTACCCATTGTGCAATTTTTGAGAATATCCAATAACCGGTCTTGGAGTTATTGCCCCTTTTCAGTCAAATTTTTGTTTTTTGTTACTTCTAGTCTTATATTTTGAAAATGATAGAAGATAGAAGTAAAATTATTACAAAAAAGATCTACATGTCCTGCAATTTTGAAGAAAATCTTGACAACCCATATAGGAGTAACTGTCCCCATTTCTTTGAAGTTTCACGATTTTTATACCTTTTTTTTAAATGCAAAAGTATTAAGCTTTTCAAGGACTTTAATTTTTAAACATGCCCAGCAAGTTTGCATCTCATCGAAGATGGCCGCCAGCAGGGAACATAGTTTAACATAGGAACATATGGGAAATGCATTCAAAGATGTTCTCCTCTGAAACGGCTGAGCCAATTGGAACCAAACCTGGTCACAATAGTCCTCAAGAGGTCGCCTTTATTGCTTGTGATTTCAATGTTCGTACCTTATCCAAGATGGCTGCCAGCAGGGAACCTAGACTAACATAGGACACCATAGCAGATGTAATCATAGGTCATCTCCACTGAAACTACCAAACCAATTTGAAGTGAACCTATTCTCAATAGTCCTTGGGTGGTCCTCTTTAAAGTTTGTGATTTTTATGTATGCACCTCATCCAAGATGGCCCCAAGCGGGAAACATAGTTTAACATAGCTACACTATTGGAAATGCGTTCAAAGGTATTTTCCTCTAAAACCACTAAGCCAAAAGGAACCAAACCTGTTTAGAATTATCCTTGGCTGATCCTCTTTAAAGTTTGTGATTTTTATGTACCTTAACCAATAGACTGTAGCATCTGGTGAACTGATTTATAGTATGAATGGATGGTATTTTTTTATATAGGCACATGTGAGCCTATACTTAGTTTTTAATGCCAGTATATGTAGAGAGATAAATATAAAAAAGGGTAATACAACATATAGAATTAAATTTGTAATGCAATCAATGTGTATTTAATTTTAGTTGTAGCTTATTTAAGTATATTTTTGGTTTATTTAAGAGTGCCTGACTGCATAATACATGTATGTTATACTCTAGTAATCTATGACTGAAGATAAGTGTAATTATTTAATCAATATTTTAAAATTTTTTGTTGTTTATAGACATGTCTTTTGCTGTGTTTTCTTTTTTAAGAGACAATTGTCAGAAACATTCTTTTTCACATAAAGAAACATTCCTAATTACATTAATAATTTTGTACTAGATTATGTATGTATTTCTGAACTAACAAAATGAGCTGATACTAAATAAGACAGTCAGATGATGTTTTCCAGGAAACTGATATTATTTCTACCTAGATATAGAAACTGTAATCTTCTTTCCTAATCGGTCTCCTTAATAATGTATTTGTTGTATATATATTTTTTCCAGTTATCTTAGATATACATATACCTAGTAGTTACATCCCAGAGGTTGTTACCATTTTCAAAGAACTGAAAGTGTCAAGTTTTTATTTCTTTAGCTTTGTAATTTTGTTATTACCAACATTGATAGGATTTGTTCCCTCGGATTCCTTTTGCTATAAGCTTCCGTTCAACATTTTGATGTCTGTCCAAACATTACTTTGAATGCACACATTTTTGTGTTGACATCTTTGGGATGTGCTCTTTTGCACAGCCATTAATAGTAATATTGATAGTACATGTATTTGTGAATGTATACATTTATACATGTATTTTTAGTCTTATTAAACCAGACAGCAGATGTGCTTGAAGGTACCAGGATGTTTATCAGATGCATAAAGGGGATAAAATAAGACTTCGACTATCATTGTAACAGTCCTTTTAAATAAATGGGGTTGGGAGTGTTTTTGTGGCATTGCCACATAGGATTTAGTTAAATATTGAATTCATGCAAAGCTGCATTTTTAGATGAGCCACATTGTTTCAAGTTCAGTTGATTTAAGTTCGAGATAAGTTGTTATTTGTAAATGAATTTTGTATGACATTGTTTTGGCCAGTGAGTTAGCCAAGTACCCAATAATATATCAGACTTAAGAACATGCACCTAGTTTGAATATATCAATTAAAGAGTAAGTATGCATGCAGTTCTCAGAACTTAGACCAGTATTATCTCTTGAGACGTAATAGTAAATAAAGACACTGAGTGAGGATGTTATATTGAACTGAATTTCTGAAAGCATATTAAGTTATGTCCCTTTTTTGACAGAAATGCCCTTTTTCTACAGTGTTTGAAACTAAAATATACAATAGTTCTACCAGAATGTAAACCTCCATAGACCTCAGATCAAATGTCAAAGACCAAGTCACTATATATTTTCTTACAGAACAAATTTGTCAGACATTTGGTCTATGCAATATAATGACAAGGTAGCCCAAGGTCATTTTTGATACACATTGTTTATAGGTCTATGGCTAATTTCGTACACTGTTTCTATTTTTATGCCCCCAGATCAATGATCGGGGGGCACATTGTTTTTGTCCTGTCTGTTTGTCTGTTTGTGTGTCCGAAACTTTAACCTTCGCTATAACTTTTGAACTATAAGTTAGACTTGTGATACTTGGCAGGTGTATAAGTCTAGTCAAGAGGAACATAAATGTGCAAAAAAAAATTAGGTCAAAGGTCACAGCAATTAAAAAGGGGTGAAATTGGCTGTTTTCACATATTTGACTGTAGAATCCTTATTATTTATCCTATTGAGACGGGGTTTGTTTCATGTTATTGTTAATCAAATTGTGTTGTATGTCGACAGATTTGAGGCATCTGACAAACGGGAAAAAAAATGAATATTTAAATTTTTTGTCGGATCTTGATTCATTTTTTTCTGTAGGTTTCTTATAGCATTAACCATTTCAATAAACAAGAGGCCCAAAGGGGCTTCATCTGTTTCAGAATAAAGGGGTCTAATTCGGTGTTTTTATGGTAATAAACAACTTTTGAACTATGCAAGATAGACTTTTAATACTTGGCAAGTGTATATGTCTTATATGAACATAAATATGCAAAAAAATTAGGTCAAAGGTCAAGGTCACATATGTCAAAAAGGGGGTAAAATTGGGTATTTTCATATCTTTTACTGTAGAATCTGGGGGCATAAGAAGTGTTTCACAAATCAGATCCCCCTTTTTTGAAAAAATAACTTAAAAACTTATATTTCTTTTTAACTTACCATTAATATATTGTAATAAATTAACTACAATACTGTGATTTGCATGGCACTGACACCGATTTAAATACAGTACATTTAACTGGGGTTAAATATGTCGTATTAATTGAATAGTATCAATGCACAGTCGTTTGCTATCAGTATTACTTGTTACAATAGTGGTCTATTGACATCATTTCTGTTTTGTTTTTGTTTTTTTTCGAAGTCACTTCCTGTTGAATGTAATTCGTGAAAAGGGGTGGAGCTTCAACTGTGCATTAACTAAATTTGCATAATTTTAATGCACTGTTGGTAGCTCCTCCCACTCCCATAAGGTTCAGTGTGTTTTGTGGAGCAAGATTTGATATAATGCAATATCATGAAGGGCCATCAGATAATGTACTGTTTAAGCATTGCCCTCCATTTTATTAGTATGAAACCATGCTAAGATCAAAAGAATCATATTACAAATTGAAATCATTAACTCGTCACAAGGAAGAAATGTTTTGATACATTAGTCAATAATAGATGTGAATTTTCATATGTTTCACTGTGATACAATTATAAAGTAAAGTTCTCTATTAATAAAAAAAAATATCATTTGAATAAATACATCAAAAACATTCTAGGCTCAACTTTTTTCTAAGATGCAAAAGGTGTGAAGGCATATTGTCTATATACCTGTCTGCCTGGATTTGTCCTCAGTAAGAACACAATTAATGAGGTGCTAAGAAGTTACAGTGAACTACATTGTATTCTTCTAAATTGTTAATCTCAGATTTTAGAATTGAAGGAAAAAGTCTTGACTGATTATTTTGAGTGCTCATAACATTTGCATAGAAATGAATGTGAAATGAATTTGCACTGAATGTAAAAAAGGCATTTTGTTAAAAGTTTGTTCATTTAATCATGCAATTATGCTCAATGTAACATAAAAGGTGTAAAACTCGCAGATTCTTATATATGACTAGCAAAGTAAGAATGAAGTTCCCGAGAAGAAAAAAAAACAAAACAAAAAAAAAACAGTCAGGCTTGTCAAATGACATGTGGACGACTATGATGTACTCATTAAAATGCAACACAGGTGGACAAAAAGTTGATCCAGTGACAAATTTGTGAAATTCATAAAATCCTGCCAAAACAAAAGAAGAAATGATGGTATTGGATCTCGACTTAGATGTGTATATTGTTGCTGCATACAATAACCTACCATATCATTATTTGAGCTTATTTGAGCATATCATACTGTTTGGTATTTATATATCAAATACTAATATTGATTAGTATTTGTTATATGGTGTGAGGTTTCTCACTGTGTTGAAAACGGTACGGTGACCACTAGGTGCTTTGTTTTTGGTCGTTGTAACCCAGAGATGGTATGTTGTCTCCTTTACATTTACCCCATTTCCTTTCTTTTTCATATTGATCAATTATCAATGACCATAGAAAGATGTATAATTCCAAAAAAGGCTGAAAATATCGGATAGAAACAAGCCTAATTTAGACCTGTATCTTCTTGTCTAAGATTTAAAAATGTTTCAAAAAAAAAACAACTAATGAATTGTCAAGATTCAATAACACTTGTGCAAGCTTCATGAATTATTAAAGGGACTGCATCAATATAAACATTCTTTCTTAGCCACTGGTTTGGATTGGGACCATCTTCTTTGCAACTAAGAAAGTATATTGGTATTTAAAGTTGTCTTGGTCCTTTACGGCTAAACAGAGGTCTCTCTTCAATAAGAACAATGTCTCGCATAAAAATACTAGTATACTGGGGTTAACTAACTGCCTTTTTAAATTTCATTTATGATAAGAAGTGTCTTAATCATCACAATTTAAACACAAGTAAAATTTTTATGTCCTAATTTACTAAATATGTAAGAAATTACCGAGCATAAAATTTTTTCTTAATTACTGTAAGAAACAGCATATCAATTCTCCTGTGTAATGAACAGCTGCGCAAAACACATAATATGCCCGTCGTCACTAAATCTAAGAAATTACCGAGCATAAAATTATTTCTTAATTACTGTAAGAAACAGCATATCAATTCTCCTGTGTAATGAACAGCTGCGGAAAACGCATAATATGCCCGTCGTCACTAAATCAAAACTATTAGTGATTTAGGTATTAGGGGTTATCAATTAAGAATTCACCTATAACCGCCTAATTAAGATTGATATCTCTTTAATAAATATCTGTGAACATTTGAAATGAATTGATCAAAGGGTTGTCAAGTTATTGGGCAACATGTAAAAAATTGCCCTAGAATTGATAAATAAAGTCCCATAACTCTTGCAAAAAACCCAAAAATTTCAGAAAAAAAGTACACAGATATTCAAACCATCATACTCAATACCTCTACAAAGTTTGAAGTGAATTGGCCAAATAGGGCAACATGTAAAAAAATATCATCAAAATTGACGAATAAAGTCCCATAACTCTTGCAAGGAAAATCATAATTTCATGAAAAAATATACAGATTGTCAGGCTATCATACCCAATACCTCTACAAAGTTTGAAGTGAATTAGTCGAAGGGTTGTCATGTTAGAGCGTGACATATAAAATGGACAGACAGACAGAGGAATGGACAATCATACATTGGAATACCATAAATCACTCATCATTAGACGGGCAACTAAAAATTAATCTTGGGAACAGATGACATTTTCACATGAAATATACAGGAACATTTCAAAAGTTGATGAAGTTAAAGCAACTGAGTGTATATGGGCATAAAGACAGACAACACTGTGTGTTGAGTGGCTGATTTGGAAAAAGAAAGTGGTTCAGATCATGGAAATGCTTATTAATTTGACTTATTTAAAGGTTAAAAATGTGATTTACATGTAGAATCAATCGAGCAAAAAAAAAAAAAAAAAACATTTTAAGCTGAAGCTTTGCTCTACCTCTTGTCAAACGCACCCCTTATTGAGAGTGTTGCACTGTTATTTTCATGCATGTGTGTTTGTCGTTTCTGATGAAGTACATGTATATAAAAAACGTGCGTCCGTCCGTCCGTAACAAAATCAGTTTTCTGCACTTTTTTTCGTAATGCTTGCAGATATAATCGGCTAATATTTTGTATGATAGTTAGGTATGATGAGTTACAAGTCAAGTTTAAGTTTCGTATTGGTCCGCTGATTTTTGACCAAGTTACGGCCCTTGGACTTAGAACATTTCACTAAAATAACAGTTTTCCGCACTTTTTTTCGTAATGCTTGCAGATATTGGGCAAATATTTTGTATAAGAGTTCAGTACGATGAGTTACAAGTTGAGTGTTAGTTAGGGCCCCGCCACTTTGTGGCGGACGCCCTATAGTAATCAGTCTGTCCGTCCGTACGTCCGAAACAATCCTGTCCAAGCCATAACTTTTTTCTCTTTTGAGATAGGCTTTTGATATTTGGTATGTAGATAGATCACCTCAAGACGATGTGTCCCGTACCTTAGTTGGTGACCTTTGACCTTGACCTTTGACCTCAGGGTCACATTCATGCTTTTTCAATGACAAAGTCGTGTCTGGGCTATTACTTTTTATTCTTTTGAGATAGGCTTTTAATATTTCGTATGTGGATAGATTGCTTCAAGGTGACATGTCACGGACAATATTTGATGACCCTTGACCTCTAGGTCACACTTGGAGCGGGGCCCACAGACATGGATACCATCTCACTGATGTCTAGTTTGCCAGGGGAAGTGATATGGATGGACAAACATTACATTTATCACATATGCAAAAATCTATGAATTGTGCATAAATATATGATTATCTATAAAATATAATGTCGGATATTACAGGTATCATCTCATACTTTAAGCCAACATAACAATGAACATTTATAAACTCTTTACAAGCTTTTGACAAAATTTACAACAGTTTTAGCAGTTGTGAGCTTCTCGCATGGTCCAAAATGACATGTTGAGTCAGAAGTTTGCTGAATTTTCTAGCAGAAAAATAGAGACCCCCCCCCAAAAAAAAAAAACAAAAACAAAACGTTAAAGTATAGCTGCAGGAAAGCTATTAGCGGTCCGTTTGCATGGTTTGTACGATATGGAAGAAGTTAGTAACATTTGTCATACAAACGATCCACCATCAAAAGATATGCAGTAAACTAATATAAATGTAAGTAAAGTTGTTTATTTATACTTGGTTAAAGTAGTCACGATACTGCTGCGTACTAAATTGCAAATTTTCATATATTTTTATATGTCAAGCACCTTCGGACCGAAGTTCGGAAGTTTGTTGATTGAATTGCAATATTTTATCTTCTTTGTGAAGAGTTGTAAAAACAAATAACGAAAAAAGTCGATGACGGACTTATTTCCGGAATCTGAAAAGCCTCCATA
>MJUU01052596.1:0-14722 GCA_002080025.1 Modiolus philippinarum | reverse complement strand
TGAACATTCTACAGTCAAACATATGAAAACACCGAATTAAACCCTTTTTGGCCCCTTATTCTGAAATGGGTGGGGCCACAAACAAAAAGAAAACAAAAAATTTCTCAAGAATGTGCCAAAAAACATCATATTAAAATCTGAAAACAATCCCTCCACTAGAACCAAAGTTATCTTGACCAGACACGTAAATACCTAATCTTACCCCTTTTTGGCCATTTTTTCTAAAATGGGTGGGGCAAGGAACAGGAATCTAAAACCCGGGCTTAAGCATGTGCCAACAAATATGATGTAACAGGAGGGGGTCAGTGATCGACCAGATTTGACCTCCTGGGCTGTGTAGTGGCAGATACTTCGCCCCTGATTGGTTTGCAGGATACCTGATATCAGTATATGGCTAAACATAACTATTCAAACATTTCGAATACTTTATTTACAAATGTACAACAGTTCAACATCGGCAAGAATCAAGATGAATTCCAAATAGAAAAGTAACTTTGAAACAAAAAGAAAGCATTTTAAACTTGGCCAAAAGAATATTTCGCGTTGTGTTTTAAGACTTTAGAAAGTGCCAAAATGTGTAAAGCCAAAAGAACTCGAGGTTGAAAGGCTGGCTTTCAAGCGAGTGACAGTCTAATTAAGACTGCTTTTTTAGAACGTGTATAAGCCAAAAGTTTCTCGAGGTTGAAAGACTAACTTTCATGCGAGCTGCAATCTAATTCAGATTGCTTTTTGATGTGGAGTAAGAATACTCCACCCACTACTGAAGAATGATAGTCGAACATATCTATATATTACTTCAGAAAAGTAAGGAAAGAAATCTAAATTTTCAAAGTAAAGACAAATGATGAATAAAATCAAATATTAAACAAAATAAATATGAAATAAACACATTTACTGTCAATTATAATAAGTCCTATTGATTTAGATTATAAAACGAATGTTCTAAAATTCATAAACACTAAAAGTCCAATTTCGTCAAGGGACATAATCAGTCACATCCATTACAATGATAACAATCCGTCCACTAGAACCAAAGTTATGCTGTCCAAAGACGCCAATGCCGTCGCCGACGCCATACCATAATACGACCGCAAAATTTTTGCAGTAGTATAAAAATTATTGCAGTTGGAGTTAACTGTATATGTATGAAAAAGAAAGGAAATAGGGTAAATGTCAAGGAGACAACATCCCATATCCAGGTTAAAACGACCCAAAACAAAACATCTAGGGGTCACCGTATGATCCTCACACAGTGAGGAACCTCACACCATATAATAAGCCCTAAATGGCCCCAAAAAAGGTAAAAAAGTGAATAAATCAATGGAAACAAACCACATCCAATAACCCAAATATCAAGAAACTAAAATTTCATAAGAAGACAAGGACAAGCCAATGACCAACATATTCCTGTTGGGACAAGTGCAAAAATTGCGGTGGGGTTAAACTCGTTTTTTTGGATCCAACCCTGTGTTATGGTGTCATGTTCATTTACTCCATATCCTCTCGTAAAATATTCAATGCAGGAGTTTGTCTTTTAATGCAGTGTTGAGTTGGTAAAACAATTCCCCATGTTGAGATGTATGCTCTTTATTTTTCTTAGATATGTTGTACTTGAACATGAGATTATATCTTTGCTTATAACTACATGTACTATCTAAATTTATGTAAATTCTCAAATATAGATTTAACTCCCTCCATTGTAGTCTTTTCCTTAGCTTTATTTGATATTACTGATTATTCGGATTTCGTTTGGTTTATGCATTTTAAATATCTTTTTTAATTGTTAAATTGTGGATTTCCTATGTTTGGGTTCTAGTGCTGCTGATGAGGAATTATTTTCAGAAATGGCCATATACAGCTCATAAAAGTTTATTGCAGTTGGAGTTAACATATGTGTTATGGTGTCATGTTCATTTACTCCATATCCTTTCGTAAAATATGGATAGTGGGGTAACTAGACAAAAAGTGCCCTCAAAGAACCTCTTTTTCTATAAAATAACTCTCTAAGCCCTAAAACATTGTTACATGTAAATATGTACAAACCTTTCATATACCATATGTTAGAGTAACCATGTTCCATGTTTTCTGGTGCTATATCATATCTTCTACCTGCATACCGGTATACTGAACAAGGAGCAAGAAGCATGCTGAAATAGTGACAAAGTTAAATCAAATACACATGACTATCAGAAATTCATGCTATAAATGTATGACACCCATCTCCCNCCCCCCCCCCCCCCCCCCCCCCAGCTGCTTCTTTTAAGACAACTGCCGACGTTAAATATGTAAAATCCAGTAGTAAAGTAAATGAAAAATCTATCAAATATTTATCAGTAATATATCAGTATTATACTGATTAAAAATCAGGACTGCACATTTTAGCTTCCCCATGGTGTGCTTTTGCAGTCATTAGGTAAGCAATGTTTGTTCTCTCTTCTGTCATAAATTCTCCTAAAACTTTTCATTCAAAAATATTTCCTGCGAAACTCACTGGATAAGTAATAGAACACAATTTGTCACAACATTCCTCAGATGGCCCCTTTTTAATTTGTGTTCAACAGATATCAATAACCTATAAAACGTCAGTGCAAATGTTAGTGGCCATATTTTCATACGAATGGATTTTTGTTAAAGTTAGACCTTCCGATTCCTTTCAGAGGAGATTGTCAAAACATGCTGCAGGCCTGCAAATGGACAATCAACAGGCTATACGACTGTTTTCAATTCCTCACATAGACCCTGAAGGGCAAATTAAGAATTAGATATTATATTCTACCTTTGAAAAAATGTCAGAAAATTGTTGCTGCATGTGGCTGTTTGAAGTTTTTGATGAGGATGATCATGGTGATATGAATCCAACGTTTCAAAATATGGAATAAATTTTTTTAGATCCTCTCTTTCCGTAATGGTAACCGTATTAAGCAGGACATGCTAACCTTTCCGGGGGCACCTGATGTCATTCAAGTTTTCTAAAAATTCACACTGTGATAGCCATGGTTTTGTGTGTTTTGTGTTTTTATTTAGGTGTTTTGTGGACGACTTGTGACATTGTTTCTCTGTGTTTTCGATTTGGCTATGTCGTTGGACTCTAAATTCCCTTGTTCCTTCAGATGGTATTCTACTGCCGTTGTTTTATCAATGCATTAAAATACAGTTACAAAACACCCTGGTGTGACATGAGTGAAAACACTTGCAACTCTGGTGAAATTTTGGTGTTAAAACTGATATTCATGACTCGCCAATACATTTCTATGTAATAAACAACAGGAAGTTTGATGGGGTTTACGCCAACATTAACGGGTGTTTACAGTGTGAAATTCCTGATTAATTTGTAACCCGCAGGGAGGGTAACTCTTATATATTTTGTACCGGGACATGCGGCTGGGGGTCAATAATTGTACCCGAATGATACTAGACTATGATCGAAATACATACCCGAATAAATATGCTGCCCTTATATATGACACCCATGAAATAACTAATGTACAATGTTAATTTATTGTTTGATACGAGGAAAAAGGGACAAATTCTAAAATAAGACATTTATAATTTGTCAATTCATATAATTGATATTTTCTGATGAATCTTCCCACAATATTTATACAAAATTGAAAAACAACCCAAATAAATACCAGATGTGTTGAAAACAGACCCAAATAAATATGAAAAGGGAAAAATGAGCATCAAATTAATACTAGACTTTGTAAAATAAGCACCCAAATTTGCCACACATACCCGTATACCAATATATAAGAAATTACCCCCTCCCTGGGACTGGAACACAGTGTGTGCACTGTACATGTACATTGAAATTTATTTCCTCATTGACCCCTTTATTTTTTTCATAACTCTGGAAAAAAGGTATGATAGCGAAAAACTAGACAACCATGTTGGAGTATAGCTTTCGCCGAATGGCAACCAATTATGCCCCGCTAACTGAACCCTAAATCAATACAGTTAGTGCAAATTTCAGTGTGAGTAGACATAATACAGGTGAGGACACAGTATAAGTGTGGACACAGAACAAGTATGGACTCGATAACATACAGTACAGGCAGAGTCATATGATGATTAATGTCCCTGTCGGACATGTCCCAAACCCAAAATCTGACAATTTTATGAGGAGTCATAAAATTGTCCTTCTGCTTCAATGATTTTAATTAGGGTATCTAAGTGATCTGTATTATTGGGGNACCCGGGAGTAAAGGGGGCGGGAACCGGGAGTTAATGGGGCGGGAACCGGGAGTTAATGGGGAGGGAACCGGGAGTTAAGGGGCGGGAACCGGGAGAACAGAGAGACGGAAAAGCGGGAGTAGAAAACATTTTTGGGTCGGGATTCGGGAGATAAGGGGGATGACCGGGAGTCAATGGGGCGGGAACCGGGAGTCTAGGGGGAGGGAACCGGGAATTGCCGACCCCCTGTCCACCCCCTCATTATTACTTGTTTTAAATCTTTTTTATATATTTAATTTGAAAACAGATAACAATTATTAAAAAAAAAAAATATTAATAAGTTGTACTTTTTTAAATAAGACACATAATTATATACATTTAAGAAATTTCTTACTATTTAACAATTTTTGATGGATTATGATTTGCATGCAGATACTTATTTTTTTGTTTGTTTTATTTGTATCAAAGAAATTAAAAACTATATTTACAAAAGAAATAGAAATATTTATTTGAAATTTTCTAAATTGTACATGTATATTACATGTACATTATTTTTCATTTGTGTAATCAATTTTTACTGCTTATTTTTTTAAAAGTTGAAATACAAAATCAAATAAATGCAAAACTTATCAAATTATTGATTAATTTAAATATCATAATTATTAATTTGTTTTTATTCATTATAATTAGAAATGCATTTCAAATTTATTAAAATGATTGTGGCCTTCCACAGGGATTATCATTGACTTATCACTAAATCATCACACCAGTCAGGTACATTAATTACTTTATGACAAATGTTTTACGACCCTAAGCCTCATTAACAGCAGGGGATTAGTCTGACTGGGACATCTGTCGGACATGTCTGACATCATATCTGATTGGGACATCTATCATCATATGTCTCTGCCTGTACTGTACATCCCCTTTTTCCACAAAATATTCAATGTTGAATTATCTCCCCTTCAAAATTTTAAGCAGCAACCACTTGGTGAACCTTAAATCATAGCAACCCTTCTGTAAAGTTTCATCCAATTATAGGCACTTTCAATTGTCCCGCCTTTTTTCAGTTTCCATGGCAACGGCGACCATTTTGATCATTCACAGCCCAAAAATAATTTCTATTGGTGATAAGCAACCTTCCTGTAAAGTTTCATCCAATTTGAGGCACTTTGAATTTTCCCGCCTTTTTTCAGTTTCCATGGTAACGCTGGCAGCCATTTTGAAAATTCTGAGCATTAAAATCATTTCTATGGGTGCTAGACAACTTTCCTGTAAAGTTTTATCCAATTTCAAGCACTTTGAATTTTCCCGCCTTTTTGCAGTTTCCATGACAACTGCGGCCATTATAAATATTCCAAAAGATGTGTATGTGTACATATACTTATTGTAAGTTAGATTCCTTTGAAGTAGTTGGAATTTGCTTGCAAAATGTCTAAAAAACTTCAAAAGTTTTATTTTTTATCCGTATGGATGGGCGAACGGACAAATAGACAAACAGACAGACAAGGATAAAACAATATGCCCCCGACTTTTCGTCGCAGGGCATAAAAAAGTATCTTGACTAATTTCAGCAAGTTTAGTTATTCATTTGCATTTGATTATGCAGAAACAATGCCAATGCCAATGCTTAAGTAATGAATTTATCGAGAGGAGTTCAGCTTCCTGCCTTAAATAGTGCTTATTAACTTGACATGCTTTTTATGTTTTTTTGTTGTATTTTTTTATTAGCTCACCTGGCCATGTGAGCTATTGCCATCACTTGGCCTCAGTCGGCGTCTATCGTCCGTCCGTCCGTCCGTCGTAAACTTTTTCAAAAATCTTCTCTTCTTAAACCGCTATGCCAATTTTTTTCCAAACTTGGCCTGAATCATCATCAGGGTATCTAGATTCAAAATTGTGTTCGATTAGTCCGAAGACCAAACAACATGGCTGCCGTTACTAAAAATAGCACATAGGGGTAAATTGCTGTATTTTGCAAATAACTCAAAAACCATTACAGATATCAAAAACATGGGGGTAAAAGTGATCAGCATGACAAGATCTACCTGCCATGCAATTTTGAAGAAAATCTGAAAACCCGTCTTAGAGTTATTGCCCTTTTTCTGTGAAAATTTCAAAATTTTGATATTCTTTATTTTTTATCGCAAAAACTATAACAGATAGAGGTCAATTTGAAAATGCAAAGATGTTCAGCATATCAAGATCTACCCACCTTGAAATTTCAAAGAAAATCTGACTACCCATATAGGAGTTTTTGCCCTTTATTGGTCAAATTTAAGAAATTTGATACTTTTTGTCATCAATTTAAAAAATCTTCTCCTCAGAAGCCACTGGGCCAATTGTTATCAAACTCAGCCTGAATCATCACCAGGGTAAACAGTTTCAAAATTGTGTTCGATTAGTCCGAAAACCAAGCAACATGGCTGCTGTTACTAAAAATAGAACAAAGGGGTAAACTGCATTTTTTTGCAAATAACTCGCAAACCGTTAAAGATATCAAAACTCTGATTGGGAGTGAAAATAATCAGCATGTTAAGATCTACCCGCCCTGCAATTTCAAAGAAAATCCAAAAACTAGTGTTGGAGTTATTGCCCTTTTTCCATGAAATTTTCTAAATTTCAATATATTTTTTTTATTTTAAAAAGTGTAACAGATAGAGGTCAAGTGTAAATTGCAAAAAGGTTCAGCATATCAAGATCTACCCACCCTGAAATTTTTAAGAAAATCCAAAAATCTTTGTAGGAGTTGTTGCCCTTTTTCGTGGAATTTTCAAATTTTCATATTTTGTCGTGTTTTATATCCATAACTAGAGAAGATGAAGGTTAAGTGTAAATTGATTAAAATGTTTGCAATGCTATGGCAACTTGTAAACTGGCGTAAAAATTTGTTCGTTGACCGCCATTTCCAAAATGGCCGCAAAAAAAGGCGGGAAAATTCAACATTGTCCGATTTCAATAAAATTTGGTTTCCAAATAGATACTGATATTGCAACTTCAAAACCGGTGTTGAAAATTGTACATTATCCACCATTTTCAAAATGGCTTCCAAAAAAGGCGGCAAAATTCAACATTGTCCGATTTTAATGAAATTTGGTTTCCAAGTGGATATTGATGTTGCGACTTCAAAACAGATACTGAAAATTGTTCGTTGACCGCCATTTTCAAAATGGCCGCCAAAAAAGGCGGGAAAATTCAACATTGTCCAATTTCAATGGAATTTGGTTTCCAAATAGGTTTTGATGTCGCAATTTCAAACCAGTGTTAAAATTGTTCGTTGACCACCATTTTCAAAATGGCTTCCACAAAAGGCGGGAAAATTAAGCATTGTTCAATTTCAATGGAATTTGGTTTCCAAATAGGTTTTAATGTCGCAAATTCAAACAAATGTTAAAAATTGTTTGTTGACCGGCATTTTCAAAATGGCTTCCACAAAAGGCGGGAAAATTCAACATTGTCTGATTTCAATGAAATTTGGTTTCCAAGTGGATATTGATGTTGCGACTTCAAAACAGATGCTGAAAATTGTTTGTCGACTGCCATTTTCAAAATGGCCGCCAAAAAAAAGGCGGGAAAATTTAACTTTTTACAATTTCAACGGTATTTGGTTCCCAAATGGGTATTGATGTCGCAAATTCACTAATGTTAAAAATTGTTCGTTCACCGCCATTTCAAAATGGCCGCCAAAAAAAGCGGGAAAATTCAACATTATCCGATTTCAATGAAATTTGGTTTCCAAGTAGATATTGGTGTTGTGAATTCAAAACTGATGTTAAGAATTGTTTGCTGACCGCCATTTTAAAATGGCTGCCAAAAAGGCGGGAAAATTCAACATTGTCTGATTTCAATGAAATTTGGTATCCAAATGGATATTGATGTTGCGACTTAAAAGTCGTGTTGAAAATTGTTTGTTGACCGCCGTTTTCAAAATGGCCACCAAAAAGGCGGGGAAATTCAACATTTTCCTATTTCAATGAAATTTGGTTTCCAAATAAATATTTATGTGGTAACTTAAAAATATAGTTTTGAAAATTGTTGTTGACCGCCATTTACAAAATTATGTCTCAACTTCAAAACTGGTGTTGAAAATGGTCATAAGCAAGTACATTTTTGTCAAAAAAGCACAACAAAGAAATATAGTAAAACAAGATCAGACTTTAAATACAGTTCAAGATATTGGTGGTGTTTGAGCTAACAAAGTATGAGAGACTTAAGTTCAACTGTATAACTTAAAATGTTAGCTTCATTGTGGCAACTGAAAGCCAGGTGAGCGATACAGGCTCCTGGGAGCCTCTAGTTGAATGTTTCTCAACCGTAATTAACAATTTTTCGGAACATTGATTATTTCAAATTGCAGGTGCATATCTTCTTAAGGAGGTTCACTCCTCACGTTTCATGGTATTCCTGTCAGATTTTCTGACTCCTTTGGTTTTATTCATTGAAAAGCATTATAATTCATTGCACGGAATGGACCCATTTATTTTTATCTGTAATTTAAATTTATACATCTTTATCATTGTTTGTGAGCATTCTGAATTTTTTTTTATCAAATCAAATTCATTTTGTCACATGCATGGTCAAACCTTGCTAATGTTATGGCGGGTTTCCTGGCTCTTTAACATATTATATTTGCAATTCTTCAATGAACATACCAATATTCCTAAAGTAACACATATAACAAGTCCTTCTAAACTCCTGTCTTTTATTTGCCAATCAACCAATCAAGATTCTATAGAAATTCTATTGTTTACCAATTTGTACTGCCTGAAGGGGTTTACCTTGATACTCCAGTAATGACAAATTGGTATACAAAAGAATTCTATAGAATCTTGATTGGTTGATTGACAAAGAGAAGATAGCAGTTTTGAAGGAGTTGTTATAGGTGTTACTTGAGGAATATTGGTATGTTCATTGAAAAATTGCAAATATAATACGTTATTGAGCCAGGAAATCCGCCATAGACCTATGAAAAATTCAGAGAGTTCACGTTTCCCGCTAAATTTTTAATCATTTAAATATAAAAAATGAGATCATCAACCAGTGAAAATTTTGGCTTAAGTTACTCCTTTTTCAACTTTCTAACAAAGTAACACATTTAATAAAATTTATTTATTTTCAGATTGAGGAGAAAAGAGCGAGAATTCAGGATTAACGTTTAACACTTGCATTGTCATTTTTCAGGAATTGGGATTGAAAATTATATTTTCACGGGAACACAGGATTTTACAGTTATTTCCTCGGGATTCCACAACCCCTCTTACCCAGAGTCAGCAAACCTCCTTAAGATATGTAAAAATCAAATTACTTTACTGAACAGTATGGAGACAAAATTAAAATATTGTTCATTTCCCCTTACCTACCAACCCTAAAAAAATGGCCCTACTCAAATAATTTCATCATGTTGTTCATTGACTTTTCAGAGAAAAATTTTTTTTTCATCATTCTTCCTACCTACCGACTCAATATTATTAGGTAAGGTCGGGTAAGGGGAAACAATTTTTTTTATTAATCATGGCCTGGGGCACATGGTATTATATGGGGTCATCTCACTGGTCCGACATTCATTAGTCCGACATTCATTAGTCCGACGGTCAATAGTCCGACAGTCATTAGTCCGACGGTCAATAGTCCGACATTACACAAAATTATGAATGAAATGAAAGTTTAAGATAGTATTCACTTTATTCTTTTCTCGTTAAAGGGGTTCCAAATAAGGAAATCCAAGATAGCCGCTTGTTGAGAAACATGAACCTTATGGAAAATTGTTTTTCCGATTTTGGCAAAATAAAAGGGGAGTATCTAAAGCGTTGGTCTAAGGGCCTTTGCAGTTTTAAATATATACTATGATATTGTTGGTTATTAATTAAATTTTCCTGATTGAAAGGAAGCCTTCAATTCGATGGGGTATCGTCGGAAATATCTAAGACTATTTTAATTAAATTTAAAAATTAACATATTCTTATTGTATGAATGAAAGCCGGGGAATATATATTCAACTAATCACGGGATGGCGAAATATATATTATGCCTATTATTCTAAAAAAAATTAAATTGCGCATTCATGATTTAAATAAATATTCAAAAACCCTGACCTAGAAACCTATTTGAGCCAGGAGAAATGTTATTATAGTGTATGTATTAATGGCTAAATAAAATATCTCTTTTAAGGATGGTCACACATCGGGTTTTTGAAATTCTATTTGACTTTCGGAACTCTTTTATTCTACCCACCATGATATATTAAATAAATTTGGCACACTTGTAATTGCAATACATCTTTGAGAGAATTTTGACAAAATTTAATGAAATTCTTGATATTCCTTTATTGCATTTGAAATTTTATTGGCTTAATGCAAACTAAAAGAAAAGTCTAGAACTTAGGTTTTCTCCTGAATTTCCTGCACTTATATCTCAAAAACGGGCGCATTGACTTTTTTTTTTGCTTTAATTGATGATCGCTGTTCTAATGTTGTAAATTAAATAAAAATATTAATTTAAAACCTAGATATAATAAATTTAACAACGAAATAGATAACATCAACATGCGAACATATTTGCATTATGCAATCATTCCTCCCTACTTCAATATATCATTTCTATCACCGATGTTACATTGTATTTGGAAAAATCCAATATCTAAATTAGAAAATTTTTTATGGCGAAATGCAGAGTCCTATTTAAGCTGATTTTGGCTTCCTTTTTAGACCTTTTGGGTCAGTTGTTCTCTATTAGCTTTTAAACATCTTTTGATTTCTGGATTTCCAATGTTTTTGAATTTATCTGCACTGAAGAGACATAAGTTGTCGAAATGACCATATTCAGAAAGTAGATTTACCGTAACTATTTCCAAATGAAGACGAAAAAAACAATTTTTATTAATCACTTTTTATCTGTTGTTCATTCACCCACCTGTTTGCACTCCCAAAACGAAAACCAAAATGAAAATCAGAGTTTCCATCGTCCACCTGCCATATTTGAACTGTCCTTACACAAATACACTGGCTGTTGACAGATATCTACATCTTTTTTAGGGATCGGATATCATAGAATTGACTTCAATGGAAGGTATCCTGCTAGCTTAAATCGTTATGATAATGTTTCTTAAAACATACTGTTATTGTTTTTGTCGTCTTGCATCCGTCCGTTGCACGTCTGTCCGTTATAAAATGTTGTAAAAGCCACTTTTTAGCTCACCTGACCTAAAAAGTGTTGCAAGCTTTTGCCATTAATTTGCGTCTATCGTCCGTCCGCCAACAATTTCCAAAAACTCCTAAAACCACTAGGCCAACTGTAACTAAACTTGGACTGAACCATCAACAGGGTATGCACTTTCAAATGTTATTTTTAAGTCAGTAGGCAAAACAACATGGCTGCTGATACTAAAAACAGACATAGGGTAAAAACATGAAAAATGATCAGAATTGCAAGCTCTACCTGCCCGCAATTTTGTAAAAAAAATAAAATAAATAAAAAAAATCGGGAAACCCGTCTTGGAGTTTTTGTCCCATTTAAGTAAAATTTTCAAAATTTTAATATTTCTTTTTCATTAGAACAAGCATATGTGTCTATCGGGCACAATGCCCCATCTCGCAACTGCTTTGAACAATGGTATATTTAGTGATCAGTAAAGCATTAAGTTGGTTGCATGGATACAATTTTATGATGATTTTTGTTTAATAATACCTTAATTGGTATTTACCGGTAATAAAGTTCAATGATAACAGCATACATCCTTAAAAAAACTTAAACCTGTGGGTAAACTCATTGTGACGGACGGCCGGACGAACGGACGGACGGATAGACCCGAACACTATATGCCCCCCCCCTACTATAGTAGGCGGTGCATAAAAACTAGAACAGATAGAGGTCAACTTAAGAATGTAAACATGATAAGGATACCAAGATATTCAATTCTGGAAATTTCGAATAAAACCTAAATGTCCATCAGAGATGGGGTAATTGTAATCATTAATCAGCTTTAATCGATTACATCTTTCAGATTAATCAGTGTAATCATTAATCAGCAAAAATCTGATTACATGTAATTTAATTAAATCAATTACTTTCAAAAATAGCCTGTAATCATGATTACTTTTGATTACATTCTGATTACAATGGAAAATATTACAATCTCAAATCATGGCTTTTTTACATACGAATTATAAGTCTCATAAAATTTTATACAACTAAGTTGTAGTATATTATGGAAAAACTGTGCAATTAGAACTATTTTCTTATATATCAACAAAAGTTATTCTTATTGGTAAAATGTTTGTAAGATCAGTTGTACTTGATATTTTTTTTTTAATTTGATCAAAAATACTCAAAGGAAATTCATTTTAATTTTGTAACAGATTATATCAGGAATGACAAAACGTAAGAAAATTCAGATTTTATCAGTGTCTATCTTCTGATTGAGTTCAGCAAATGTAAATTTATCTTTGCAAAGATTTAGCAAAATTTTGCACAACTGGTCTCTGATTTTTTAAAAATAATTTATCATTAAACGACTATTCCATGGATCTACCATTACATGATCAAAGTACAATTTTACTACATGGAAATTATGGTATAAAAATTACTGATAAATTTATGAAATATTAGTCCTGATTAAAATTTAATTATTGTCATAATTAATTGCTGTTTATTTTGGAATCAAAAATTCAATCTTTTGTTTAATCAGTGTTAATGTCACCTCTAACAGATAGGAAACAGTTAAGGTTTGTTTGGTCCCTTAGGGCATTATAATAAAATGTAGATGTACATGTACATGTACTGATGTATAACTATTTGATTTTGTAAGCTTGAATGTATTAAAATATTCCAATATATATTAACAGAAACCATACCAAGAAGTGAAAGTAAAGGGATATGGAGTGATTATGCATATTACAAACCCATATCAAACACACTGAGAAAAATACTATATTTGGCAATAGAACAATACTTAAATTCTTTTTATATGTAGTTAGAAAAGAACATATAACATAAATATTTCTTTTTCCAACCACAGTTATTTGAGAATTCAATGTAATCAGATGTAATCATTAATTTAATTTAATCATGTTAAAAATGATGTAATCATTAATTTAATTTAATCATACATTTTGGAAAGCAATTGTAATTTTATGTAATTTGATGAAAGTAATCGGACCCATCTCTGATGTCCATGTTCATGATGTAGAATTTATTGCCCTTTTTTGGTCAAATTTTCGTAATTATATACGCTTTGTCTTGGATTTCAAAAACGATTTGAGATTGAGGTTAAGTTTGAATGGCAAAAGTGTTCATCTTATCAAGAAATACAATTCGTACATATTTTCAACAGGTTCCCATCTCATTCAAGATGGCTGCGTGCTGAGAGCATAGTTTAACGTATTGGAAATGTTGTAAATTGTTTCTTCTTGAAAACCGTTTCATACATCAAGTTGATATTAAATAGGCATGTTAACATGATGATAATCTACCAAGTTTTGCATATCTGTACCAATACAAATCCAAAATGGCTGTCACAGGGGAACAGTTTAACAATGTTGTAAATTGTTACTTGAAAACTTTTTCATAGATCAAGTTGATATAAACTAGGTATGGTAACATGATTGTCATTAAACAAATGTATGATTTAGGTACCCATCAAAGATCCAAGATGGTTGCAACTTCAGAACATAGTTCAACATTGGACCCTGTGGGAAAATGTTGTTAATGCTATTTCTTGGAAACCGTTTCATATATCAAGTTGATATTAACTAGTTATTTTAACATGACTGTAATTTACCAGATGACTGACTTTACCAAATGACCGTCACCTAAGATTAATCAAACTCTGTGTGTAATCTTATTCAATCAATGGACACCAGGTGAGCTATACAGGCTCACATGTGGGCCGTAGTTTATATCTCCGATCCGACTGCAACCAAGCTTTTATAATTATTTTTATTTTATATCAGATTTAAACAAGGGATCTGTGAGCAAATGCTCACTAGTAATACCCCCGCTCTCATCTTCCAGTCTCTAATAACCTGACAAAGTTGGTAAACAAAATGTAGTACCCCACAAGTCTTAAAATGCTTCCCACAATATGGCATGCCTACACAAAGCTTCTGACAAAATTTCAAGTTTGTATCATTTACCATTGCAGAGAAAAGCTTTACGAAAGTTGTGACGGACGGAATNTGAGGGACGGACGGGATGATGAAAATTATGAAAGTTGTGAGGGACGGACGGGATGATGAAAATTATGAAAGTTGTGAGGGACGGACGGGATGATGAAAATTAAACTAAGTCAGTAAACAGAGAGTAGCGTTCTGACAGGTCTGAAAATGAATCCCACAATATGGCATAACTATACAAAGCTTCTGACAAAATTTCAAGTTTGTATCATTTACCATTGCAGAGAAAAGCTTTACGAAAGTTGTGACGGACGGAATTACGGAATGACGGAATTACGGAATTACTGAATGACGGACAACGATAAAGCAGTATATCCCCTCCTCCTCCGAGCGGGGTATAATAACCTTTCCTGATTGGTACAGAGATGATCAGGTGGTAT
>MJUU01052595.1:0-10904 GCA_002080025.1 Modiolus philippinarum | reverse complement strand
AAGAAAAAGTTTTAAAACTCTGAATTGTTTTGATCATTTATCAGACTGAGTTTTTGTTTTTTCAACTGCTTATCAAATTATTTATATTTCAAACCAAAATTCGTGATTTTTTTAATTTCGAAACAGATTACACATCAAGTTATATGAAAATAAAAATCTTTGCTCTAGAGATAAATTAAATGGAAAATTCTTTTTAAACAAAATCTAAAACGGCGATATTCACAACTTTTAACTGGTGAAGGTGAATACAGACAGTCGAGATCGAATATCCTCCCATGACCAGCGAATCTGATATCCATTCGCACCTAAAAGTGTCACAGGCACAACTCTATTTGATAATTAATTTATAATATCAAAATATATGAAACAAATAAAAGATACGAAAATTTGAATAAAAAATAGAGAATTATAAGCGATAAACAGAATTGGTTTAATTAAACCCTGAATACCGTTTTCCGTTTCTGATTGGACGAACGTTAAATATCAAATAGCGATTTTCATTGGCTAAAACTATGAATAGCATTTTCGGTTTAAACTCGAATTTCCGATACCGATCGGTATGGCACGCGATAGTAACAAAAATGCGGTATACCTAGTATTTCGAACGAAAACTAGGGTTTTCGGCGAAATACTATGTATACCGATCGGAAACCCCTAGTTAACGTGCGGTATACCTAGTATTTCGCACGAAAACCCCTAGTTTTCGTGGTATACCGCATTTTTGTTACTATCGCGTGCCATATATCTTATCAAAAGCATTTCGAGATAACAACTCTATTGTACTGATGGCGGAAACGATCTCCTCAAATAACAGTTTTTTTTCGGATAATACACAAACATGTTTCCGGAGTGAACACGACTCCCGTAATATAATTTAGATATGGTATCATATCATATGTACATGTATGGAGGTTTCAGCTGTTTTCAAAATATGTAATAGTTCTTGAAATGGTAGGTGGTGTGGTATGGACGGGCCATCCGTTTCTAACTTCTGATTTACTTCATTAGTTTAATGGTGGGGGATCTCAAATGTTTTCAAGATATTTTAGAATGCTTATTAGGGTTTGATGGGATGTGGGATTTTCAGGACAAGAATTGAGGGACTGGTATAAAACTCCATTTTCATCTTAAATATATGATTAAGGACAGGACCTCAACCATTTTCAAAATAATCAATAATTCTTAAAATTGTTTGGGGTCGAAACAAACCGTAACTTAAAGGGTAATAAATATCTCTATATGATCTTGATGTATGCAATGTCCAATTCATCTCAGCATGAGTAATGAGGTAATATATGGTTTAGGGGTGGGCATCTCAATCATTTTAGATAATTAATAATTGATAATGTTTATATTATTTGCATATTAGGAAATACGCTGACATGATTGGTTGAATTTACTTCCGGTAGCAATTCGTTTGTTTTTCGATAGATGACGTTGACCGAACTACATATAACTTTTTCTTTCTAAATTCATCACGCCAAGACAATCACGTAGAATTAAACGTATAATTGGCATAATAGAAATAAGAATTTAATTAATTATCATCAAATTAAAAGAATTATAAGGATTAAACACCGTTTGGACCGAACGTATTTGAGTATAAACGGGACCAAGTCACAAACATATCATCATAAAAGTCCTTCGGACTTTTCTTTGTTTGTGAGTGAATTGGTCCCGTTTATACTCCAATACTCTCCTTTAAAACGGTGTTTAATCCTGTATTAAAATTATAAGTCGAGCTACTGAAGTCAAATACTTAATATTTTAATCAACCCACCTAAGATCAGGCGATGTTATATCATTAGAAAGGTAATTATTCACGGGAGCGTGAATATATGGCGATTTTACCACGGGTTGGCCCTTTATGGCACATATTTTACCCCGAGCGTATGCATTACATTTTACATTACCGTAAAATAATGGATGTGAAATACCAGCTTTGATTTGATGTTTACAGGTTGCATTGTATTAGTGAACTAACACATTCCCCGTTTCCCTTCTTTTTTCTAAGTCTTTTATATCGATGATAGAATTTAGTAAAGGCTTTAACCAGTTTATGATAACAAAAACCCTGATGTAATAGTTTTTCAGTTATGAGAAGATTCCGTTCATTAAAATCGCAAACGTTATTACATACTCGAGCAAACCGAACAAGTTGAGATATGTAAACACCATATGATGGCGCTAATGGAACATCGCCATCCAGAAATGGATAATTAATTATGGGATAAGAAAAATCGTCTCTTTTATCATAACTTTTAGTATCTAATTTACCATTCGTTATATCAAGAACGGACAATCATAATTATTAGAATTAGCTTTATTCAAAGTAAGTTCTTTAGGGTAGATTTCCTTATAATACGTATTGAAGAAGTCATTATTTAAAGTTAAAATATCATCCAAATATCGGAAAGTGTTGTTAAATTTTTCAATTAAATGCTGCTTAGCTGGGTCTTTGCTGATGTTTGTCATAAACTGAGATGCTACATGTCTGGTGAAAGAATATTTCAACAAATATTGGAAAACGCTTTACACATTAATAGGAGTTTCCGCCGGGGGAATAAAAGGGGATAATAAAATGTTTGTTACAGAGCACTGAAATCAATAAAAAAAATATATTTAACAGTTGCCACATCTTTTTTATTGCACACTTCACGTAAACACGCTAATAAAATTGCTTGTCTGTTTTTTTATTTGCAAATATAAGAGAAACGTCGGCATTTATTTATCCTATGAAGACTCATGTAACCCATTCTAGATGATGGCCGATCCACACCCGCCTTCAAATAAAAGTTCTAAATTCCGATCTATTGACAAAATTTTCCTCCAAAAATTTGTAATGCGAAACCATAAAACTGCATATGTAATATAAAAATGATGGACTTTTTACTCTGTCAATATGTTAAATATGGACCTGTTAGGAATATATTGACCTCGGACTTCGTCCTCGGTCAATATAAACCTAACAGGTCCATATATAACATATTGACTTCGTAAAAAGTCCATAATTGATAAATATTCATGCAATAACCCTATAATATATGCAAAATAAAGCTTTTTGTGCTTGATCTATATCTTCTTTGTGTCAAAAAATATTTCGTCATATTTGAAAATTATTCCTAAGTAACTATATATCAACAATTTCCTAACTTCACCTTGTATAGTAAAATTGAAGTTGTGATTATACTTGAGATAATGCACAGAGTAAGTTTTAATGTTGTAAGGTCCTAGTTTCTCAATAAAGCCAAAATTCAGCAATTACGTCGTTAGATCTCCACTTATTCCTGTAAAAATTCTCCTGTTGGTATCAATTTTCAAAGTAAAGGAGACCATTATTAATGTCAAATTAGTATTTTTAAGATCTTCACAAAACGGACGTACATCAATCATATAATCCTCCTTAGTATTACTCAACACATATCACGTGATTATTTTTGGTAAACAATGTGGATTTGGAACTTAGCATGGCTTTGTCAAAGCCAATCGCAGGTCATAATGATGATTTTTTATTTTGTCCTATTTGTTCTGAAACTTTTACAACTCCAAAAATATTACCGTGCTTTCAAACATTCTGCAAACAATGCATACATGAAATTATTGTATCTATGGAAAGCAAAAGCGAAAGTATATTATCCGAATTCAAATGCCCTATTTGCAAGACACCTGTGAAACCCAGAAATGAAAAAAAATGGCTGTAGCAGAATGGGCATTGGGATTACAGAATAACGAAATGATGTCTGTGATAATTGCAATGCAAAAAGATGGTACAACTCAGATTTGTCAAGCATGCCAGAGAGAAGATGAAAAATCAGATTCTAAAGCTAGAGTTTGGTGTAAAGAGTGTGAGGAAGCTCTCTGTGAAAAGTGTAAAATTGTACATCGTCGTTTGAAACTTACTCGTGAACATTTTGTGTTGCCAATTGAAGATTTTGGACAACAAATGACGGCTATAGATTTGCATGCTATTTCAGATAAGTGCACAACCCACCCTCTTCGAACTATTGAGGCTTACTGTTACGAACATGAACAATTGTGTTGCGTTTCATGCTTGACTGGGTAACACCGATCTTGTGTGAATATTAAAGTAATCGATGAGGAATTTGACAAAACTGACAGCTCATTCAATAAATCACTTACCGATATCGAAGCTGCAACAAGCAAGTTGTTAGATAATAGAGAAAAAGGCAATGGAGGATTTCAATGCTTCTGTTGAAAACGCCAAACAAATACATATGTTTCAAGACGAACAAAATACCAAAGAAGATGTTTTAATGCGCCTACTTAAGCAATTATTACATAATGTGAATCATTGTATTGCAATTAATACACGTATAAAAGAGTTTGGAAAAAAAGACCCACCTTTTCATTTACGCCGAAAGAACGAAAAAACAATTGGGTGCCTGTATTGCAGAACTTATTTGCACTTCAAAGAGAGACACATGCGTTTCTGTCACATTAGAAAAGAATTTACTTTTTGAGAAGTTGGATAATGTTGAGAAAATTGCAACCTTTGTCCTTCAACATTACGTTTAGATGATCAGTTCAGGGTTTTGGGCGTTGTTGGAGATTTCACGCCAAACTTCGATGACATAAAAGTAGAATACATCCGAAGTTACCACTTTCCTGGGTCATCTATCTATTGTGGCGTTTGTCTTGACAATGAAAAGTTTATTCTGGGTGAGTGTTCGTATCAAAAAGGAATACACGTTATTCAAAAAGAAACTGGAAATGTAATGAACACAGTTTCAAAAGGTTGGCGTGTAAAACGTCTGTGTTTCGATAGGCAAAACAAACAGCTGTTTATATCTTGTTACGACAGCATGCTGTTTAAGACAGATATTCGAGGCAATAACATTGTAAATCCTGTGAGACTAAATTTAAGCAACATGGATGATGTTGGAGCTATATGCCTTTTGAACGATAAAATTTATGTTTCTATCGACAATTGCATACAAGCTTTCACATGTACAGTAGATGCAAACCTGACCAATTCAATGACAACATGTTTTACAACGAACACATATAGTCAGTATCCTACGTTGAATGCTATTGCAGTGTTTAGAGAAGACCAACTCGTTTACAGCACTAAAGACTCAGAAATAAAATGTTCTACAATCGATGATAGGGAAATAATTTGTTTCAAAGACGATGTCTTGAAATCTCCTGACTGCCTCGTAGTTTTACAATCTGGTTTGATTATAGTCGCTGATAGGGCAAGTGAAGGTTCCTTACATGTTGTGTCGTCGGATGGCAAAAAACGCAGACGCCTTTTAGAACGGTTCAAAAATGTAAAAGCTCCAACAGATATATGGATGGATACACTGGATGGTACACTATACGTCAGTGGTGGTGAATATGTAGAATTGTACAGAGTAATGTAGGGGCTGAAATTCGAGAACATTTACACTGAAAATTGAAACATATCATCAACATGTTCTACTATTAAACCAGTTCATTTTATATGGACTTTTTTGCTAGTGCCGGTACCAAGTCCGACTGCCCGAGTTCCTATCGTTGTTCACGTTTGTCTTTTCGTCTTATTCGTGGTTTTCCTATGTAATTCCCTAGCAGATTGTGGCATGTTATTATAATTTTCAGCCATTGTATGTGCTTCCTGTTATCCATTTATTTTTTTTTTACTTTCACGCGATTGGAGTACTCATATCGAAATCGGAAGTTATAGCCCTTTTCATAAAGTGTTGTTATCTTTTCCTGGATATCAACTGGAGGTACAAACACTTTTCGCTTCCGGTTATCACTCGTACGGTTGGCTAACAATACACAACATAAACCCTGCATACATATTAATTCTAACAAATGACATAGTAATCTAAATATGCACAGTGTTATTAACTGTGTTCAGGATGAACAACACATCCCGTGTTGGGTTGTGATCAGCGGAATTGATTCATTGTATGTAAATGCCGAAACCGAAAAGCGGATCAAATGATTTTTCGAAAAGGCCTATCGTTGACAATGAGACAGATGTCATCCCGAAATGACCTTATTTAAAAAGTGATCCGATGAGGATTTATGATCCCATATATTATCCAAAATATTTCAACTCCTGAATTCTTTTGGAACGAAATTTAAAGTTCTCACTTTTATCACTTTCAATCGCTGTCAACTCATTAACTTATATATATGGAGAATTATAAAACACATAGTTGTTTTAATGGTCTAATGAAAATAAACAATGAAAGAATGTGGAGTAAATGCACGTGAGACAAAGTCTTTACAAATACATGACAAAAACAAGTAACGGAACAACGCTTTTATTGTTGTTCTTCATCTTTGATGTCACCGTAAGGCCTTCAATAATGAACATTGCTTCTACCTTAGATCACCTTATAATAAGTTCAAGACGGCCCTTAGCACCGGTTTTAGCGGAATTCATTGCTAGATGTCGAACAACGCTTCGTCCATGTCTTTTATTACTCTGTCGATGTGGGATTTTCAACAAACATAAATTAACTAGCAAAGTGTCCTACAACCGTTGTCACCTGTTGGTTGACAAAGTCTCATAGATGACAATGTGATTGTATTTTTCGGCCATTGTAAGTGTTTCCTGTTATTGTCTCT
This sequence comes from Modiolus philippinarum, assembly GCA_002080025.1. Lineage (NCBI taxonomy): Eukaryota > Metazoa > Mollusca > Bivalvia > Mytilida > Modiolidae > Modiolus > Modiolus philippinarum. The sequence goes on along the minus strand of MJUU01052595.1, from coordinate 4,319 downwards.
GCATTAATCAACAGGATCATTTCCATGAAAACTTGGCATTATAAAATTGTAAGATGGGGATAGTCCGAAGGGCCGATAGTCTGAAGGTCCGATAGTCCGAAAATGACCCTTTATATGTAAACCAAGATAGGAAAAAATGCAAACGTTTTGTCTAAAAGATATTCCCAACTTATGCTGTAAGAGGGCTACATGAAAAGCGCGAAATTTTAATGGCAACAGAAAGATATCAAGCGAGTCGAATAAAATGAAAGGGAATGTGCTAATATGCCATATCCGAATTCTGGTACAAAGATTCACCACTTGTTGTTTGTCTACCCTTCGTCACAAACATGTCCGCCCAATGTGACCAAGAATTCACTTCGTGACGTTCTAAACTCTATGACAGCACGTTTTCTATACTGTGACGTGTTGAAAAGTGGTAAATCCTGATACCAGAGCTCTGATATAGTCTCATAGAAAAAAAAACATTTTCAAACTCAAAATTCCGACTTTTAAAACTTGTATTTTCTACTTTTTTGCTCAAAATTTTGACATTTTCAAACTCAAAATACCGACTTTAAAAGTAAAAAATTCGACTTTTGAATACTTGAAGTTTCTACTTTTTTGAATTCGAATTTCAGTCTGCTTTTTCAAATTCAAATTTTCGACTGTTTTGAACTCTCAAACAAGTCGAAAAATTGAGTTTAAGATAGTCGAAAATCATCAAGGTTTGCGCCCACCTTGGGTCATATAGATCATATGGCTGTGGTTTTGATATCTGACGGACAAAATTTAAAGGGACCAACCGAGGACTGAACTTGTGACCAATTCGTTCTATTACTTATCCAGTGGATTTGGACAGAATGATGGTTTAATGAAAAGATTTGGAGCATTTACTAGAGAAGGACGAACAGACATTGCATACTACATGACTGCAAAAACTATGCTAAAATCTGCTTATACTTACCAGAGTTGTCGCTTAGCATTCTAATTTTAACTTGAATAGGGAATGGAGGGGCTCTTAAATAAATGACAAATCATGCAGTGTTCATCAATTTTACATCAAATTAATTTCGGTCATTTGGGGTATAATACACTTGTGGTATAATACCCCAAACAGGGTATATTTTTTCAGTGATAAAATCACTTATTTCTGAATTTCGACTTTAAACTCAAAAGAGCAACAGTTTATATCAATACCAACAATATTTCAAAAGAAAATATGTAGCTATTATTAACACAGCTAAAGTGAATGGCCTATGAAATTTGCATTTTACGTAGGCACATAACATTCTGAAAACTAAAAATTTCCTCCACCTGTCAGAGTTCAACTTATCTCTACAAGTTCCAATATTTTTTTACCGGTTGAGCGATTTCTTTACGATATGGGACATTTTCGGACTATCGGACCTCCGGACTTTCGGACCTTCGGACTACCGGATGTTCGGACTATCGGACTTTCGGACTAGCGGACCTTCGGAATATCGGACATTCGGACGATAGGGCCGTCACCACATTTTTAACAGTTGGTCAAAACGACAAAAAATAAAATGTCAAAATTTGAAAGGATTTTACTGTAATAATACCATTTTCAGCATAACTACATAATAGAATAAACAACAAATCAGTCATATTCCATGTATTAGTAAACGTCAAAGACTATATTTTTTCAAAACAGACAGAAAAGTTTTGACAACTCTTGCAAACACTCTCAACACAGCTAGCATCGCTCATTCAACCAATTTTTATCTACATTTGTATTTTCAATTTTGATACTTTTTCAGCAAGAATCTCAATCAATCCATGAAAAATAAAAGTACCCAGTGTACACGTCTTCAGATCAAAAACACAATAGCACTGAAGCACTGAATATTCTGATTTTTTTCAACATCGGCCAAGTGTCAATCTATGGGATCATTATCTTAGTTGACGCAATAGATGCGACTAAGATAATGTAATTATTATTGTAGTAAAGTCATTGATGTTTATTACAGTAATAATTACTGTTTCAACTGTCGCATGTATTTTCTCGGCTATGATAATGATCTCATCGATTCGCTCCTGACTTAAAGTGTAATTATAGTATGTATTCAAAACCTGTTGTAATAGGAACACATTATTTGAGGCTTGTTTAGGGGGGGTCCCAATATCCCATATTCTAATTGCGGCAATTTCTTGAAACTCTCAAAGACCCCTTCATTTTGGAATTCGAAATTCTGTGTATCAACAATGTGAATTTTGATTCTTTTCAGTTTAAATAGTCATTTTCAAACTTGTATTTAAAATATTCTTGATGCCAATTTGGTAGATTTCCAGAAACTTTATAACTCCATTTGATTTTGGGAATTTTACGTAGCAACCATACATGACATACATTGTTATATTCCCGCAAAAGTAGTATAAAGGAATGGGATGGAGACCACAGGCACTTGTTTCATAAAAAATGTCAGTCCCTCCCGGAGGGACTGACATTTTTTATGAAACAAGTGCCTGTGATGGAAACACTTTCCGCGCATCCCCCACTTCCCAACCAGACCGATTATTTTAGTCCTTTCATGTCCCCTCTTCAAAATAAAACATGGTAACCAGATTATAACCTGCACGCATAGACAGTATATGGGCCACTTTTATAGTGGGTCTCAGTGGCACGGTGCATAGCCATAAAGGATCCTTTCGGATGGGCAGGATTCTTTCGGAATCGCGTTAAGGATCATTTCGGATCTTTTAAAGAAAACTCATGTACGAGTGTCCATTGAATTGATTTTATACAATTGTGTATCGTCTTGATCTGGTAAGTGATAATGCCACGGAACTTTGTTTTGGGTCATCTCTTTGTTCAAACAAACCGTTACTTTATGTAAACGGGTTGTGCATGAAATCATTATGTTAAACTCCTCACAGGAAGGGATCTTGATTGAAGCTGTATACTGAGGGTACATAACTTAATTTGACAGTTGGTAATGGGTCTGGAGCTGGCATGTCAGTTAACTGCTAGTAGTCTCTTGTGATTTCATGTTTATGTCCGTATATTTAGTTCCTTCAGTTTCATTTCTCACAATTGACTCAGTCATGTTGCCAACTGAATTTTACTGTTGTTACGATTGTTTTTTTATTTATCACATTGGCTNTAGGGGGAAGGTTTGGGCCCAATAAAACTAGTTTAACCCCGCCGCAGCAGGATTGCGCCTGTCCTAGGTCAGAAAATTTATTAAGCCTTTGTGTGTCTTGTCTGTTTTCTAGTTAGTTCACTTTATGTCTATGGGAGTCTAGGATGATGTTTATTTCGCTGAACTTGATTACTCTTTATTTAGGGGCCAACTCCGACCTGCCGTTGGGTGTGGGGTTTCCTCACCGTTCATTGAAGATCTTATGGTGGCTTTGAGTTGTTATTACTCCCCTTTGGGTCGTTGTCTCTTTGACACATTCCCCGTTTCCCTTCTTTTTCCTATTTTATGATTTTGTTGAGTAATTCGTAATCTTGACAGCGCAGGATCCTTCTACGGAAATACTTTTGGCATTTATCTGTTAAATAACGAAGAACTATTGGATGTAATACACGAATAAGTAATTCTTTTTAACAACATAAGACTTAGAACTTACTTTGGCAAACTATTTTGCACACATTAAGAGCGGGAAATCTAGTGGTATACATGTACAAGAATTTGTTCGGCACAGTGGGGTGCACAAAGACGGACGACACCAGTTATCTTGATAAATTTTTATATGAATTTATACAGGACTTTGCTTTCAAACAAGAAATTAAAGTACTTATTTTGCAAATTTCTTTTCGGCGTTCATCAGAGCTGGAACTTTGAAAAGTTATCTTTATTTTGATACTTTTAAAAATTAAATCGGTTAACTGAAAGACCGGTCACTTTTAATTCGAAATGGCCACTTTCTTCGTATATTCCAGCGTAATTTCAAGTCAATGCATCATTTCAATCTTGAATTAAAGATACTTCTAATTATAACTCAAATTGCGCGAAATAATGCTAGAAATAATGCCGTTCACTATGATATTTTTTATTTCAAAATAAAATTAATTTATCACCGGTCACTTTTAGGTTCAAAATGATGAAATTTTCAATAAAATACAATACAACCATACTACCCCGGCTGTGTGTAAATGATATCAAATTGTGTTATTAAATATGATAGATAACATATAACACATGTATTTGGATGTTAGGAATAACGTTAAATTGAACTTTTTATGGCCATTGATGCAGACGAGTTTGATTTAGTGCATTTTATAAAACATTGTTTCAACAAATAGTGAAAACTTATTACTTTTGTCGACTACTCTAGCCGCGAGAGTCTTCTATATGGCGAACATTTTT
>MJUU01052594.1:0-23120 GCA_002080025.1 Modiolus philippinarum | reverse complement strand
GGTTAGAGATAAAAGGGAGATAACACGAGAATATTAAAATAATATTCAAAAATAAAATAATAAATATAGAGCAACTTAGGGTAGACATAAAAAAGAGAAAACTCAAACAAGCTTGAAAATGGAAAGTAACTATGGAAGTAAAGAAAAAACTGCAAAAAGAATGGGTAGGGTCAGAACAAATACAACATTACTGATCTAACAACAGAAAAGTTAGGGTTAGAGCATGGTTAGGGTTAGGGTTAGGGTTAGGATAAAGACGAGACCAGTGGGCATGGGCAGCAGTAGGGCGAGACCAAAGTAGAAGACAAAGTAGAAGGCGAGACCTAGGAAAGTACCTTGGATAGAGGTAGTGCGAGACCAGTGACAACAGTATGGACTAGTGAAGTCAAAGCCAATGGCGAGGCACTCAAGACGAGGTCAAAGGTCAATGACACACTATAACAAAAAGGTTCAGTCACTGTAGACAATGGTTAAGGTGTAGTAAAAAATAGATTAGGGCTAGGGTAAAAGCAAAGTCAAAGCTGGGATAAAGACAAGACCAGTAGACAAAACCAGTGACAACACTATGGACTAGTGAAGTCATAGTCAAAGGCGAGGCACTCAGGACGAGGCCAAAGGTCAAAGGTCAACAAGGTCAAAGGTCCAGTCACTGGAGATAGTGGTTAAGGTGTAATAAAAATAGATTAGAGTTAGGGTAAAAGCAAGCCCAAAGCTGGGATAAAGACGAGACCAGTAGGCAAAACCAGTGAGAACACTATGAACTCGTGAAGTCAAAGCCAAAGGCGAGGCCGATGACCCACTTAGCACCTCGTCAATAACGATTGCAGGGCCCTATATAGGGGTCAAAGGTCAAATACCCAAACTAATTTGCATATTTTAGGGAAAATTAGGGGAAAATGAAAATATTTTACAAAGAATGCACTATGGGGCTCCTCGCCAAAAGTGGTCTGAGGTAACGCGTTATACTACTTGCACTGTCCCGGATTGTTACAGTACACGTCAGTTATTGACAGTATTTGGAGTTACTGTCATGCACTGTCCTTGATTGTAACAGTGCATGACAGTTAGCCACAGTATTTGAAACAACTGTGTTGCACTGTGGCGGATTGTGACAGTGCAACTCAGTTAATAACAGTGACTTTTTACCGTATATGTACAATTTAATTCATTTTATCTATAATTATCTAAAATTTTCAAAATCAATCTATTTTTATAGATAAACTGTAATAGCATTCATGGATATTTATTTATTATTGTTTTTTTAATGTATTTAAAAAAATAAACACTTTTTTTTTATCTATAGATTAACTCGGTTGCCAGCATTTATTTTGCAAAATGTTTGTTTGTTTGTTCTTTTTTTTAATTTCCAGCCGCAAATTGCAGATAGATAGAACGGTAACGTAGCGATTACATACGAAACTTCATGACATTTAAATTTTCCGGGGATGGTCTCAGAAATATCTGCATTCGTATGTTATTTACTTATTCAAAAGGAAAGTCTCGCGTTTATTTCATTAAACTTGTCAGCACCATAAATATATGTATATCCGATATTTAATTGCTTTTAGGGGACGACCATTTGAATTTTAGAGCGTGTGTCTTTGCGATTTCGCCTACAAAAAATATTCGTTTTCATGAGAATTTCGAAAATTATTTATTCACATCAAATGTCAAATCAAAATAATTTAATTTATTTGCATTTGCATAAAAAAAATATTCTTTAGTTCTACAAATTAAAATTAAATTCCACTTTTTCTTAGAAGTAGGTTTGGAATATCTATTTTAATTGGCAGCAAGATAAAATTTTTCATTTACAAAGTTCCCCCATCCCCCCTGAATATGAATATCAAATCGTCAAAACCTTAGCAGCCAAGATAAGTTTAGTATTTCATGAATTATTTCTTAATTTTCCTGACTATAGGTCAAAAACTTTACGGTCATTTTCCCAAAGCAAAGTTAAGTTAGCTCGAAATCCGACTTGTAAAAGTTTTTTTACTGTATTAAACATTATTATCTAAAAGGAAATAATTATCTTCATTCAATATCGTACATGGATACAGATCTGACGGAGTGTTAAATCTGCAAAGGGATATGAATATTTTTTTTCTATTTAGACGTCGACAAGAGTGTTTTGTTTTGCGGGGCTATGGTGAATGTATAAGATTGTTGTCTGATATACATTTACTCCATATCCCTTTACGCGTACACAACAAAAATACATCAAAAACCAATTCACGATGTGAATTATAAATTGCCACGCTAATTTCTTTATTTACAAAGAAGTATGATCATTAAGGCGTGAATTTGTTCCTATGTTGAGTTATTTTCAGAATATGCTCAGATGCATGTTGCCGAAAATCGAGTAAAGTGGTCTCTAGTAAATGTACTTCTTGAAAATAAAATTAAAATATGCTACACTTGTATGTTTTCTAGATTATTAGCAGTCGAACATTGCCGTGAATAGCTTTTTGTGTCCATTTTAGCTATTTTACAGTGTGTGAGAGGATAGTCACTACACAAATACACCAAGAGCCAAAACATTTTTTTGGTTACGAATGACTAAACATATGCAGAATTTAAATTCACAGTAACTTCGGTATTTAGTTATTTTGGCCTTTATGAGAGAAAATATGAGAGTACTCCAGAGAAATTTGTTAGAAAGAAATTAACAACGTAGGCTATACATTTTGCTCGTAGGTCCTTGGCTATTATATGTCTGATATATCTAGTCAAGACTGTTGCCAGTACAGCTCCATGTACATGTAAATCATGACTTGGTGGACACTAAAGCCATTTTTAAAATATCTAAAAAAAATGTCATGCTATCTGATTTTTAAGGGTGCTTTGATTGGAACTGAGTATGAAATTGAGTTGCCTTGATTTTATTCAAATCTTCAGATCAGTGCACAAACATTCTGTGCATATTTTGCATTCACTAGGCTAGCACCCTTTGTAAGTTAGTTGAAATAAATAACGTTTTCACACAAATTTGACTTTATTTAGCCAAGGACCATTTTAACACATGTAAATCGATGTCTCCTATTTAGTACAGGTAATCAAATATCCTTGTTTTATGATCTTGTTAATTTGACACAGCTGTAATGTTGATTGAATTAATAAACAATTTAATTTTCAACTGTACACACTTGTAGTACTTTCAGTAAATGACCATATTTATAGATGTGTTGGTGTACAAACTCGTGTGCTGTGTTGTCAGTAACTATGCATATGACATGACTTGCATTTTGAAGTCTAAAGTAAAGATGTTTAGTTTTCCGTATAAATGCTCTGTTAATATGAAAGAAAAATTACAAAGAGCATATCGTTTACTCTATAATACTACAGATATCAGTACCAACTGAACTGAACTGAACTGAAGCAGTTCCATAAATAATAGAGTCGGTAATTCTATTTGTGTTATCGTCGCCAGTGTACAACACATCGTGTGTGGTTTGGCATCGTCACCAGTTTGCAATAAAATGTGTTGTGCATCTTCAGTCACAACATGGCATTATCATAGCAGAATCCCTGCTACATAGATTTTGTACGCACGGGAAATTTCATGCAAAATTTTGGGATGATATTTCGGGTATACATGTTCATTTTAGCAATTTCTAGAGATTTCACGTCTAATTTCCTGTTGAATGACAGTTTTGTTCTAAAATAATTGACCATAGAAATTCAGGCAAAACATAGAAATAAACTCGTTTATATTGAAATCAGTATGCTTTTATATATCAAAATGGATAAGTCTGGTTCATCATTTTCGTCTCTTGCGTTAAATTCTGGTATAAAATTTCGCATGACCTGAATAATTTCGAATTTTGGGTTTAAACCTTATGCCGACCCCGTCAGATTGAAGTCAAGTTACCCCCGATGAGAGCTTGGTATGGTAAAAAAAATATATGTGCAAAAAGAAACTTATAACATTCTAAGAAAATTCGCACTATAACCCGATAATGTCACTGGTAAAACAAAAAGATTCTGTCTAATTTTTAGTCAAAAATCGTTTTAGCACTGAAAAATATTTTTTGTTTAAAACTAATGCAGCTGTAAATACATGTAATGGAACTGAGATGTAAACAGAAGGTTAAAAGTTTTTCACGAATAAATTATAGTCCTATAAATAATATTTCACCGACCGGGAGAAATCCAATTGCCGCTGCCTTAAACCAGGGACATGTCTCTGCTTTAACTTATAGGAAAAGTATATTGACTCGATGAGTGCCCTGTGGTTGTTTAACGTTGTGTTTGTCTTCGATTGTTCTTTTTGTCGGGCAAAGGATGACAGCAATTGTAAGAATACTATGCCAGTTGATTTTATGTTTGTTGACGATCCTGCATCCATGACATGATAAACATGGATGTAGCTTTGCTCGACATCCAGCAATGGATTCCGCTTAAGCCGGTGCAAGGGGCCGTCTTGAACTTACTATGAGGTATGAGCATAGCTCATTGTTGAAGGCCTCATGGTGACTTCAAGATGAAGAACAACAATAAAAGCGTTGTTTCATTGTTTGATCTCACATCCCCTCTCTCCTTTCTCCGGGTCTCTATTTAATCCTGTCCTCTAGTCGTAGTGTTATTTTCTTTGAAACTAAGGTGAATTCAATCTTTCATTGTTGAATTAACTAAATTTTTTCATAATGAGAGATAATTAAATAATATATTTCACATTTTTAAACTAGTTTTGAATCATTCTTTCATTTTGAATTGTTTCAGTTATTCATATATTTTTATGTAAATTCGTGAAGTCTACAGGGAATCAAGGATGCAACTCAAGTCCAACAAAATACAATGAATATGCAATGCGTCAATACACAGAAAAATATGTTTACACGTGCAATGCTATTAGCAACTGCTGATGTCAATCGTCCGTTCGAGTGTCACCAAGGGACATACTGTGTACTTGAAGCGTGTTTCGTCATGAATGAAATCAAGACTGAATATGAAAAAGAATTATTTTGCGCATCTTTTTTTCTTTATGTATTTTCTGAATTGAAAATTATTTCATTGCAGTCTGCAACAAAAGACAATTCAGTTCAATAAAGAAACTTTCGAAAATTTCTTTCGCTTATGTTTTTTTAAACATGCCTTTTTGCCACAATACCAAGTTTTAACTTTTTGTAGTTTGTATTGATGCAATTAGTATTGATGCACTTTCATACAAAGTTCCGAACCCGGCCTTCAAGCTTTTCATATTCAAGCAGTTTTAGAAGGCTACAGGGCTTATATCTGTTGACCTACACGTTATTGTTTTGTGTATTCCTGGTTCCCGAGCATACGGGAAGTGTTTTATGTAGACATCTTGTAGAAATAATTAATATATTATGGCGATCATGAAGTGAAAAATTAAAAACTTTTCTGCAATCAAGGATTTGTAAAAACTGTTGCTACAATCTGCTTGCAATCATTCTTGTGTAGCACAACTACTGCGCCTCTGTATGTCTTGCTGATGCAGTTATAACCATTAATAAATAAATCGTTTTCGTCTAATAAAATAAATAATCTATTTTTTCGTTTTAATCTTATATTCAACATTATACCGTCAAACACCAAACACTATAGATCTTTTTCAGGTATGCCTAGTGTCAACGGAAAATAGATGTGTATTCCGCTTAAATTTGAATTGAATGCATTTTTATTTTTCGTAATACTTTTAAAAATGCTGAAATACAAAATTATAGGAATAAAAATAAAATATAGCGATAATACCATTTTTAAAAAAAAGTTGTATAAACGTGAATATATATGTATGCCACAAGTTTTATGCATTTTTAGATTATTTTTATTTATTTCATAAAAATACATTTCCGTTTGAACAAACATCGCAAAAATGTTAATTTGACCCCCTGCTATGTATATACGTGTCGGAAGGTGCTCAGAAAAGTTTGTCAGGTCACCTGTGCTGTGTAATTCGATTAAAACATGTGCCCCGTGGCTAACCACGGTTTTAGTCCCACTTATCAGATATTATAATATTTGTTCCTGACAGAATAAATGATATATATTATTTGTTCCAAAAGGAAGAAATATTATGTCAATGTTTATAATATTTTTTAAAAAATCAAATTCTCTCACAGAAAGTAAAAAATTTTTTCTTTATAGTAAATTTAAAAAAAAATATGAAACTGAACCATATTTGGAAAAATCTAAAAAAAAAAATGAAAATAGAAAATATCTAACGAAATTAAGAGTCAGCGATCATATTTTAGAAATTGAAAGGGAAAGGTACAAAAATGTTAAACGAGAAAACAGAAAATGTAAGAACTGCAACTCCAACACTACTGATGATGAAGAACATTTCTTATTTTCATGTAATAACAACATAGAGAAAACTATTTACATGAAATAAAACGTTTAATACCAAATATTGAAAGCAAACCAGATAAACTGTATGTATGTTTAAATGATCCACAAATCGTGCAGTATACTGCTTCATTCGTTACACGAAGGTCTTTTGCGCTTAGGAGAGTGGACTCAAAAACTGCATGATTTTTCATTTTGTAATCTTTGTTTTGTTTTTATGGTTTTGTTATTGTTCATTTATGCCTTCAACCCTAATGGGTATGGGTGCAAATGTGCATTTAAATAAATAAATACTATAATATTTTTTCCAATGGAACTTTTGTCAGGTGGAACACATATATTTACACAGGGAGCGCTTAAGGGACCGACCATTTAACTTGAAAGGAGGGGGGGGGGGGCTATGTTTTTTTTCCAAAAAAATATTTTGGAGCTAATTTTGTGTGAAAAAAATATTTTGGCTGCTTAAATTATGAAAAAAAAATTCTGAACGAGGCTTTCTGCCCCAAAAAATAATGTTAATATAAAAATTATTTTTGTTGATGCATGTGAAAAAAAAATTATCCAGAAAAACTATAACCCCCCTTTCAAGTTAAATGGTCGGTCCCTTAGTAATTGGAACGTCGTCAATTCAATTAACAATCTCCAATCAGCGGAAGACCCGAATACTAGTACATGTATAGTGCGAGCGATGGCCACATAACACATTATACATGATATATAATCATGTCATCTGACTCAATTTGCGAAGTTAAACGTTTGAAAACAGGCGTATTAATGTCTGGATCTGGTATAATTCATGCACTATGACCGATTTTTAGATCAGAACGAGGAAAATCATCAAAATTTCTCTTCTTGCCTTAAATAAAAATGATACTATTGTTAATTCTGAAAAGCTGTCATACTGGTCTTTGAAGATTATTAAAAGACAACTGAAACGGTCCTTTATTTTATAATAATTAACTTGCAAGTTACACCCATAGGGGTAAGCAAATACAAACATACAGTAATTATTTACTGAGAAAAAAAAACTATAAAGTTACTAATTTTCCAGTGAAATGCGAATCATCTAAATGGAACATGTTTCGCATTACTCGACCTAAAGAAGTTGTTTAGAGGTTTTTTCTGTGTAATGTCAAATCTTAATTCGGGAAAGCATTGAAGAAAAACAATGCCCTATTTACAGATCGGAACTCAAACAAAATTTCACAACTGAATTTCATAGTATAGGTAAAATCGCCTTTAAACATGTGGATCCAGTTTACAAATGAATGAATATTCCAACATAAATGTTGCACTTTTTAGTTCGTTTATGCTTTAAAAATAAGCCATAAATTATAAATAATTGTAGAATTCTTCACATTAAGGGTTGAATTTCAATCTGTTAATTTCGCTGTCTTATTATGGGTAGCTAACAATGTCTCACTGAAGTTATCCTAAAACGTTTGACCCTTTTACATTTATAAGCCATGGAAATATTATCGATTTTTAGATGTGAAAAATATCTGGCGTTTGTGTTACTTTAAATTGTTGCTTCAGGTTACAAGTGCGCAATTATTTACAATGCATTTTTCATAGGGGGTTCCCCTGTTTAGCGATAAACTAAAAATAGACGAAGGCTTTTTTTCATCCCCGGGGTTCTGAAAATGCCAAGTACTCATACAGATCTTTTGAATTTCAAAATAAAAAATGGGGGGGGGGGTCATGCGGCGATTCTTGGTGTAAATTGAGGCTCAAAAAGGGGTATATTGAAAATAATAATATATTTTTGTGTCGACCAGATCCCATAAAAGGTCAAATGATCACCTCTTGGTTACATTGTTGAAATCAGATTTGCTATAAACCTAATTGTAACATGACATAGTATTTTATTTTCAAACATTTAATTTGTTATCCACCAATCGTAGGAGTTGTAGTGCTTAATACTGAATACAGCTTTGGGTTCAAAACTGGATCCTTGTCCGAAAGCCAATAATTGCGCACATGATACCTTCAAGTGGAACCATACTTAGCTACAAAGATCTACAAAGGTCCTTTCGTCTTCTTGAAATATAATAATCTATATCTTATCTATATTAGGAGCACTGGAAAACATTTATTAGATACACGTGTGCAATTACAATCAAACTTGGTCACAACGGTCTTTGATTCTGTGGTAAAACACATTCAAAGATAAAATAACCCGAAAATATTGATGAACTGGGTTCTAAATTAACATGTATAACTAATCCATCGCAGTTTATTGATTGATATTCGTAAATGCATACAGGCTAATTTTGTTTACCGTTGAAGGCATTTCAAGATGTGGAACAGCAATCAAATACTCGCTTAAATTGTAAGATTGGTTTAACCGGGTTATTTTATTTTATTTTTTTTTATTTTTTTGCCTAAAGTATAGTTTACTCCAGATCATTTCTCTTTCTTCAAGTGTGTGATGACAAGATTTCGAGGGTTTCTTGTTTTAATGGTACACAATACTTGATATAAACTAACATGTGAAACACTCGTAAGAGTGGTATTCCTATTTTGTGTCGTCAACAACGGTGAACGTAGGAGAGAGACAGTCATACCGAGTTTTATATCATGGTACTTAGAACGCCACTGAGATCCAATACACCGTCTTCACATACTGACACTGTAGCCCAGCCTTGCAGATAGTTAATCAATTACAAGCGTGTTAAATTTTTCTATGATAAATAGTTTGTGTAAATAATATTATTACTGCCCTCTGCAAGTTTAAATTTTTACTCGTGTAAATATGAACCAATGTTGAATTATCTCCCTTTTTAGTCTAGAAGAGATGCATTTAGATATTTACTTTTTATATTTTAGACAAAGCATTGCTAGCTTGCACTTAGACAATTGCAGACAATATACAGAAAAATAACATGACTAATAGCTGAAGTTAACTTTACATCAGAAAATGTATTCCATGCACATATATAGGAGAAATTAAACCATATTTTGTTTTTCTAAAGAATGTATTACCTATCAAGAGACACTTTCTCATAATCGTCCAAATGAGTTAAATAGAGTTAATAAAGACGGTGTTTGGGGTTCACTGCAGCCAGTAATGGTACGTCCTCCTTTCAACTCTTAGAGTGGATATTCAGTTTATAATTGTTTGTTTTAATACCTTTCTTTAGAACATTTTATAACAAATTCATGCTACACTACAGGAGAGTTCCGATTATTTTGCCTCTTACTTACATTTTTTAATAACGACCACTATCAATCAAACACTTACTAGACACCTCTTTTATTTCATCATTTTTCAGTCTGTTTGTGAATCATTATACATGTAGATTTCGTTTAAAGGCATTTAAAATTTCTGGCCCTGATTTTTGCCCCAAAAAAATTTTCTGACCAGCATCTTAGTTGAAAAAAATATTCTGGCTCTGACTTTGTCCATAAAAAAAAAGCCTGGCATAGTGTACAGCGGGAAAAATAATATGTCCCGTGTAGCGGGCCAAAAAAAAATTCCAGGCTCGGTTAAAAATCCCAAGCCCCCAATTGAAATGATATACTTTTGTAGACGTTATCTATTTTTTTTCAATTAACACACCCGAGTAACATGTACACCTCCAATAAACAATGTCACCTGTGTAATAAAGTGTGACATTTAAATTGTCCACACGTGGCTGCAACAATTTATGTTTCGGTGAAATAAAATATTTGTATAATTTCGTCTGAATAAGCTGTGAATGTGGTCATATTTTTTTTTTTTTGCAACTTAATGTTGACTTAAATTTTCTACCCCTGCCGGGAAATTTAAAATCTTTGGTTCTTTATTTATTTATATTATATAGTTTTTTTGGTATAATTCTGTTTTATTTTTAATTAATTTATCCAGTATCAATAAAAATTGGTATTTCATTGAAGACATTATTTTCTTTTCAGTAAATTTGCACGGGCTTTTTATTTTATACAGGAAATAATTGATTGTTTGGGAATTTGTATTTTTCATCAAAAAATTGAAGCTGAGACTTACGTATTAATATTTCTATTTGTTGTCTCTAACTATTAGTTTTGGATTCAGAAAAAAGAGTTTATACAAACACGGACATGAATCTAGCACAAATACGGTAATACTGTGATCGACTGTGACTGCCTGTCACAATTCACCACAGTGCAGGACAGTACAAGTGAAACTGTAATTAACTGACATGAACTGTAACAATCCGGGACAGTGCATGGCAGTAGTCGTAAATACTGTCATTTACTGCGAGTAACTGTTACAGTACTGTACAGTTAATCACAGTACTTGGGCATTACTGTTAATGACTGTCCCCGATTGGCACAGTTCTTGACAGTACTTAATAGATATTTCACAGTACTACCACAGCAGAGAACAGTGAATGACAGTGAAAAAATCACTGTTCCTGGTATGGACAGTGCTTTTTTCTGTTCATAATGAATTATCTATATTAAAATGAGACATTGAATTTCACAGAAGATCCAATATTTTTTACATTGCATGGTACAATATGTATATACAAGCAAATAGATATTCAAGGACAAAATAAAAATGGTATGGTTGGCTATTCAAGTACACCATTTCCTACTTTTTAGTAAGAAATTAGGCCGGGTTTTTCGGGGGTAGTGTGACAAGTGTGCACCCCCTTAAAAGTGGAAAAAATATAAATTTCTATGGTAAGATCAGGGTTTTGTCTAAAAATTTAATAGTTTTTTTTTCAGTTGCGCCACTCTAACTTCAATTTATGGAACCCCACATTCCCCCTCCCAGATAATATTCATGACACTGGATTGTTAAAACATACTTGAAAGAAGATATACAATGGCTTCATCAAATCTTTAGCAAACCCTGGCTATAGCTTTGCCATCATTTGGCAACTTTTGCAAGTTGGTTTTTCTGTTGTAAACTATCATTCGAAGACCCATTTGAAACAAATTTTGGTCACATTAGTCCTTGAACACTTTCTTATCTGAATTATCGTGTCTACGGACAAAATATCATTCCTCTACCTGTTTAGTATCTTGGACCTGAACATCTTTTAAAAGGGACCAGCAAAGACTTTTATGTCTAGTTTGATTCCAATTGACTTTGTGATTTTTTTAATGTTTTCCCTTCCGCTTTGTGTCTAATGTTAAACTACGTTCCTTGCTAGCGGCCATCTTGGGTCTGATGCGATATAGTGGAACACATTTTCAAAATTAAGGGGTAAACTAAGGACAACCGTAATCAAATCCAGTGTCAAGTGGGCAAGAAGTTTCACAGAAGATCTTTGAATGTGATTTCTCATAAGGTCCAATGTTTAACTAAGTTCCCTGCTGGTATCCATCTTGGATGAGGTATGGACTTGTCAGACACATTTTGTAAAAGGACCACCCAATAACTAAAGTGACCATGTTTGGTTCTAAGTGACACTTTGCAAGTAGCCTCAGTAGAATTCAGATCTAAATTTAAATGTAAGTCACTCGAGCAAGAAATCTGAGTCAAAGTAACCTAATCTTGCCAGGATTCTGACCTACCATCAGAGGTGCATGCATATGCAAGGCTACCTGATCCTACCAAGTACAGTGACTGAGATATGGGCTCGGATGTAAACTTGAATGTTAATCACTAAAGCACAAAATGTTGGTCAAAATGACCTAAATTTGCCAGAATGCTGACCTTCCATCAGAGATGTATGCATGTGAAAGGATAGATGATCCTACTACTTTTAGTAGCTGAGATATGAACTTGGATGTAAATTTGAATGCAAGCCATTCAAAGGGAAAAATATCAAATTTTAAGTGACCTAATTTTCTTGGAGGCTGTAAGTCAACCCAAGATGCACATGAATACAAGTTCAAAGTTTGATGATATACCCTGCATAGTTACTTAGATATACTTCCTAATGCCGACACCGACATGGACTTCGTTGGGGCGAACAGAAAATTAGAAATTAAATGTTAAACTTTCTATCTGATTTGGTTATTCATGTGACTCAATTGAATTCTCATTAATTAAGATGAATCCATGAAAATATGTTGTTGATTTTGGGCCTCCCTGAACTTAATTTTTGGACTAGTTCTGATTAAATAATAATTTTACATTTCAGGGTTATGACCAATACAATAAGCGAATAACATACTTTTCATTTCTCTACAGAATGATAATCTTGGGTTTTCAAATTGCAGTTGTCATATAAATTGTCAAATATTTTGCTATTTTGATCAAAATTTACCAGAAAGTTTGATTTTGACATCATTGTTTTACTTTCATAAGTAAAGAATAGTCCCCAGGCTCGGACTATTTTTTGGGGGTAAATAATTAAGATTTTGCTTTTTTGAGGGTGCAAAAAGTTAGTATTTTGGGGGGTTACAGTATGGTGATATTTTTTGGGGTGTTTCATATTTTGTTGGTATTTTCATGGGGCTCATGAGTTTTCTGAATAAGTTTGACCACAAACATAAAAAAAAATATTTTTTTTTGTATTTGTATACAATACATCATCAAGCTTCCACGTATCCCCATTGTTTGACGGACCATTCACTAATCTATAGTGCTTTGGCAGCTTAGTAACAATCCCCGGAATGGCTGTATTTGTATAACAGCATTGCGCAAGCTGACCAATGAAAGTTTGGTCAATAATTAGTAAGAGAATGTGTCTATAAGACACGGATGTCCCGCAATAGGAACTATTAGTAGATAAATGAACTTAAAAATTTAACTTAAGTCCCTCTTCGAACCTTATAAATGGGGCACTATAAAATGCTTATAAAGGTTGTTATAATAATGAAACATTTTAAGGATATTATGAATATATATAGTTGGTGAAACAGGATAAATGATAGTCACTGAAGCATGCAATATAGGTCATAAAATGAAATGTACATGGACACCTAATTGTTGGGGCTTAGGGGAATACTCATAAGGGTGACCTTGAATGCTATTATTAATAATATTATGAAGATATCATGTATAATTGCTGATCAATGGACCTACACAAAACTTAACCGAAGTCACTCAAGTGTGAAATGTAAGTCATGCAATGGACACCTTATTGATGGTGTTTTATGTAGTACTCATTAAGATGAAAATTATAATGCCATATCATAAAGATATCAAGTATAGAGATATGGATCTAAGTGCAAAATTTAACCAAAGTCACTCAACCATAAAATATAGGTAATGGACACATAATTGATGATGCTTCATACTCATTAAGGTGAATGATATGATGAAATATCATTTAGATATCATGTACAGTTGTTGAGAAATGGACCTAAAAGCAAAATTTACTAAAAGTCCCTCAACCATAAAAGGTAGGTCATTCACACTTAATTGTTGATGCTCTGGGTAATACTCATAGAGGTGAAAATTATTAGGCAATATTATAAAATTATCTTGTAAAGTTGCTGAGAAATGTACCTAATGCAAAATTTGGCCAAAGTCACTCAAGTGTGAAATGTAGGTCATTGACACCCAATTGTTAGTACTTTGGTTAGTACTCATTAAGGCAAATGTTGTGATGCAATTTCAAAGTTATATCATGTACACCGCAATTTTTGCGCCTGTCCCAAGTCAGGAATATGTTGGTAACTGACTTGTTCGTTTCTTCTTATAAAATTTAAGTTTCTTTATATTTGGGTTATTGGATGTGGTTTGTATCCATTGACTTATTCACTTTTTTACCCTTTTGGGGCCATTTAGGGCTTGCTATATGGTGTGAGGTTCCTCACTGTGCTGAAGAACGTACGGCAACCCCTAGATGCTTTGTTTTGGGTCGTTTTAAACTGGATATGGGATGTTGTCTCCTTGATATTTTCCCCATTTCCTTTCTTTTTCATAGTTGATGAGAAATGGACATAAACACAAAATTTAACCGAAGTCACTCACCCATGAAATGTAGGTCAAGGACACCTAATTATTAGTGCATTTGGTAGAACTCGTAGAGTTGAATCTTGTGATTGAATATCATAAAGATATCACTCCAGGTTACTAAACTATGAACCTAAATGCAAAAAATAAAAGCGGGACGTACGGACGGACAAGGGTAAATCTATATGCACCTTCCACTTTCGTGGCGGGGCATAAAGAAACAAATGACAGAACATAAAAATTCTTTGGTTTTTTTATGTGGTTTAAAATTTTTGGAAGATATTTTTGAGGGTGTATTATTATAATAGCTATTTTGGGGGGGTATACTACCAAATTTTGGTATTTTGGAGGTATATTTTTTT
Source organism: Modiolus philippinarum (assembly GCA_002080025.1). NCBI lineage: Eukaryota > Metazoa > Mollusca > Bivalvia > Mytilida > Modiolidae > Modiolus > Modiolus philippinarum. Next base: position 8,624 of record MJUU01052594.1, on the reverse strand, counting down.
TCTTTCGGACGAGCCTATGTAGGGGTAAAATTTGAGAGTACCCCCTTGGAAACAGTCATCCTAAAATTTGAACTGTTTTAAATTCCCTTTTTAAACTACAAGTTAGAATATTGCCTAAATAAAAATCATTCTTAAGTTAATTGTTCAAATTTCAGTGGTTTCACAATAATTTTTTTACAAATACTTTTATGTTAATTACAGTATTTAGGGTAGAAAACCTGGCGTGCAAATATCTGTGCAAAATCAATTTTGTATTCCTATAACAATTACCTCTGTTAGTAAATTTATTTGAAATACATAAATATATTCTCCGAAAATTAAAACATTGTAAAGTGAGTGTAAATTTAAGTTTCTGCATAAAATTTAAAGCAACAACCCCCACCTAAATCCGACAAAAAATGACATATTTTAAAAGTTGCAATTTTTGCTGCTTTTACCCTTGAGAATTAAAATCTCTGAAGGCAATATGGCATGGCGTGAATTCTCAAAATATACATTTTATTCATATAAAAGCCAACTTTTAGCCAAAAACTCGTCGCATGAGAATTTAAGTGATCTATCTCCATTTTTGAAAAATTTAAGCTGAGGTGACAAACTAACTTTAAAGTACACGATCTATCTCCAAAAAAAATCACAAGGTCCCCTGTGCTGTCAAAATAAGTAAATGATCTATCTCCAAACTGGATTTGAATTCAGTATTAAACTGTTTCAAGTTCTAAACAATCGATGTTCTCTATTGGTGCCATGTGACAAAAGTTAGCTGATCAGATTCGTATAAACCATTGAGATTAGCTGTGTCCTGTAATTTTTCCTTTAAAGTAATTTTTCATAAGTTTTAGAGATTATTTTGCAGTTAAAAGGCTAGATCAATGTTTCTCTTATATGTATTCAAGCAAAATTATAATCAAAATATCTTAAGGTTTCTATAATTTGATGTTTTAAGGAGATAAATCATTTTAATTTCAAAGAAATGACCTGCAAAGCATACGGTTTTGTATATATGTACTATCAACATTACGTTAGACAGGAATATTATAAATTTTACATTTTAAAACTTAATCTTGAAGTTAGTTTACTTTTGCTATAGTCAATTATGATTTCAAATATTTACAAAACTCGAGAGACATACAAATAGATCCTATTAAACCCATATATTTATTAACTGAAAGGGGGTCTGATAATTTTATTCTTAGGTTTAAATCTCATATATCCCAGACTCTGGGAGAAGTTTGCTACATAACTTTGCAGTAAGCTAAGGTAAACATCATAAGGCGATTCAGCGTCCAAGGTTTTTGTTCAGCAGAGTGAGAAGTATGTATCTTTCTTAGAAAAAGTATATATATATTCTGTGTAGCTGTTTGCATTAACAATTATATTTTTTTGTTTCGTTAGGTTCATGTAGAGCTCTGATCTTTAAATTTTACTCGTGTGCCCTGTGCAAAAAACATAAATTGTTTTAAATAAACGCAGTCCAGCTATTGCAAGTGTTCTAAAGAAGTTCGGCTGAGTCTGAGTTACTAAAAGTATCCTAAAGACTTGTCGCAAAAAGTACTTCGAATTCCCTTCGCAATTCAGTGCAAATGTATTGAGTCTGAGATAGTGGAATTATCATTAATGGTTACATAAACTTCAAGCACTTAGGGAAAAATACCATAAACAGAAACTGGAATTTCAAAAAGATCATACATATTTGCTTTGTAAAATAAACAAACAATATTTCAGTACCATAAGTATTAAAAACAAAAAGCAGTAATGAAGTTTACATATCTATAAAATACATGACGTGTGTACGTAAACTTTGTGTTATGAAGTTTATTATCGCCAAATTCTGGGATATTCGGTGTCCTTGGTTTTGTCTTTCCGTCCGTCTATCATGTTTTCTCATAACATGCAGTTATTCTACGATTTTGCATTTATGGTTTTAGTTTTTCGGTAATAAAAAACAGCATAAACTTTGCAGATGCGCAATAAGTTTCCGATTCTTGATATTGGTCTTGCTGCAAAACAGGAAGACACAAGATCGTCTTTTCAAGCACTTGGCATGCGTCACGAGCTCCTATTTTTTTATTCAGATTTCAGTGAATTCTGTGTAGAATTGTTACATGTATACCGTAGATGTGCAATAAATTAAGCTTTCACAATTTTGATTCTTGTTACATTTTAATTAAGCTTCCAGACAATGTTGAAATTTTTTAGATTTTTTTATTTTAGTATTCTACCTTATCTGTTCCCAAAGAATTCTTTTTGAAATGGGATGTCGAAGTTTTCTTCAATTAAATATGAAAGAGTATGAGATGCAGAAAACAATATTTGCTTTTCTTTGGGATGAATGAATTGTGATTCGCCATATAGGTATTCTTTGACAGAAAAGGGGTTGTTACCTTTGCCTACACATTGTTTTATGCATTAAAAAAGAAAAAAGAAGAAGAAAAAAATGAATGCAATTAATTAGAAAATCGGTTAACATCGTAATACGTACTTTAACCTTTTATATGGCGTGTTTAAAGTAAGATTCTGTATATTTCGTTCAATTATCACAGGAAATAATTTTTTTATTGAATATCTATGGTTTTTTTCATATTTTGCTACATTTCCTATTTACATGCACACTAAATGTTAAGTTTTAAACTGTTTTATTTGACATTACATTTTAATACTGAGGAAAAATAAGTAAAATGTTTGAAAAATGTTCTATTTCCCAATGAAAATTTGACTTTTCTAGTTTTCAACGCTTTGTTTCATTAAAAACGTGGGATTTTTTTCTCGGCAAGACCCCTTCTACCTTCAAACTTATACCTAAGGCTGTCAATAGCTGAAAAGATATCAACTCCAAAAATATCAAATCCATTTTCCCAAAAATTGTAACAACAGTTTAATTCTAATGCGACGAATTGTTTTTTTTAAGATTTCTTAAAGATTGACGGGTGCTGTTAACAGAGCACGACATGCTTACCCTTCCGGAGCACCTGATATCACTCTCAGTTTCACTGGAGTTCACACTATGAGTGCTTTATTTTGAATGTTGTGATTTCTGTTTCTGTGCTTTGTGTCTATCTAGCGTCGTTGTTTTGTATCTGGCGTCATTGTTTTCTGTGTTCTCGTTTTGGCCATGCATTTGGACTTCGATTTTTGAAAATTTCACTCTTTTGTTCCTACGGTATTCTACTGCCGTTGTTTGCTTCCTTTGTCAAGTCCAACCTTGTGTAACAAGAAAATTGTAGCAGAGCTGCGAGAGGGGTTAATTTGAGACATGTGAAACTTGAAGTTCTTTAATAGAAATGTAAAGCAGTGGAAATATTTATATTTGAGCTCCCTCCCCCATATTTATGTTTTCACATCATTGGTCATCATTGTATCAAAAATTATTTTATTGATAATAGCGAATTGTCAGACTTGATAAGTGTGCTCAAGTTTCCTAAATATACTCTCCATTTCATAGTGAAATATTCAAATTCACACCTAGTCACGATCCCAAAATATACATTTCACCACTGAGTTTACGCTATCTCTGAATGCATTGCAATCTCAATAGCACTTCTGTAGGTGCTTGCCCTTGATGTAGACAAATATTTCCGGTCTAGCAGACGCTTAATTGTTTTAGATAGTAAGTTTTCATTTGAAGATTGACGATTTTTAAATTGATTTGAACATTATTATGATTTAAAGCGTAATGCCAATTCATTTTGAAAGTTTTCAGTCAAATATTCACGCCAGTAGGCTATCAAATAGCCTTGGTCTAAGGCAAGGAAAAGGCATATCTAAATTTAAGGTAAGCCATACAGCAGTTTCATCGTCGGTGAATTCACTGGGGTTAATACATGGGCATATTTTAGATAAATGATTGCATGAACATTTGTCAACAATCTAACGCCATCTTTATTTAGTTGTCATGACATCCGTGCTCCCCGTTTTCATTCATGTCATAATACTTTAGGGGTGCCTTCGACACGTCTACGCTATCATCATTTGCTATTAATCACAATGTTCGTGCCTTTGGCATGACAGTTTTATCGTTATCCTAGTGGTGGTGCCTTCGGCACGTCTTTAAATTGACTCAGATACTTGGGGGAAATGCGTTGCAACGGACACCCGATGTTTGCCATATGGCGAACGCGTTGTCATGGGGAACCACAGTTTGTTTGTTATGTATTCTTTATTTATATTGGTAGTGGTCGTGCCTTCGGCACGACAGTTGTATCAATTTTTTCATATTATTCGTGCCTTTGGCACGACATTTTAACTTCCATAATCATTAATTTACACATACAAAACTGCCTGTCTCGTGTGATCACGCGTTGTCTCGTGGGATCTCGTGTTCGAAAATACAAACTACAGGCTTAGTTTTCTGTTTAGTGGTACGGTCGTACCTTCGGCACGAATCATGATGATAAGTTGTTAATACCATTTATTTCATCATTTAATATCCTTTCTGGGGTAATCTTTTTCAGTTTCGAAACCTCGAAAACAGCTTTAGCTCCTCCCACTTCCGCTTCAGGACGAAAAGTGTTTACAAGTACCAACCATCGTTCGCTTCGCTCACATCGTGGTTGGTAAAAAACATTGTAATCCAGGAAGACAATTTAAGTCATCATAGTACATATGATTAATTTTCGAAATATGCATTTACCCATATAAATACCAAGTTTTTTTCCCAAAACTGTTTCCAATTTTTCTCAAAAACAAAAGGTAGCGTCCTTTAGGTTAAGTCAAACAATGGATGTTAAAATAATTAAATCTGAAGTTATCACAAGACACAGTATGAATTCTCAAAATATGCATTTTTTCATTAAAACCAAAGTTTTTTGCCCAAAAATTGTTTTAAGATTTTTCTGAAATTCAAAAAAAGAAAGCGGGCTTCCCTAAGTGAAGTCCAACTGTGAGGTAAAAATCATAAAAATCTATGAAGGCAATCTTGAGTTATCGAACGACATAGACAAGAGGCTCTCAAGAGCCTGTATCGCTCACCTGGACCATGGCTGACATAGATAAAAGGCATTTGCAATAGGAAAAACAAAACATAAAATTTAGCAGAATACTTTTTTTTTAAATTACAGTATTCTTGTTTGGTTTTCATGGCAACCGAAAGCTCCACCATCCATTACAACCCTTTAAAAAAATGGGCAGGGTTCCCCTTATAATCAAGGTAATACATACTGCTGAAATTAAAGCATTCAGACGACAATTCCAATAAAAATTCAAAAAATTTGGGCAGAGGTTCCCCTTAAAATCAGTTGGGCCAATGTAAAAACTATGTTCCAGATGGTGGCCATCTTGAATGAGGTACAGACCTGTCAGATACATTTTTTGGATGGGACCACCTAAGGTACATTGTGGCTTAGATTGGTTCTAATTGGACTGTTAGTTTCTGAGAAGAAGATCTTTGAATGTATATTCAATAGATGTTAAAACTGTTCCCCGCTGGCGACCATTTTGGACGAGGTACAGACCTGCCAGATACCTTTTATGGAAGGGACCATATAAGGACCATTGTGGCTTAGTTTAGTTTTAATTGGACTAGTACATGTAGTTTCTGAGAACAAGATCTTTGAATGTCTTATCCATAGGGTCCAATGTTAAAACTATGTTCCCCGCTGGCCGCCATCTTGGATGAGGTACCGACCTGCCGGATACCTTTTTTGGAAGGGACCATCTAAGGACCATTGTGACAAAGTTTGGTTATAATTGGACTGGAAGCTTCTGAGAAGAAGATCTTTGAATGTCTTTCCCATGGGGTCCAATGTTAAAACATGTTCCCCGCTGGCGGCCATCTTGAATTAGGTACAGACCTGTTGGATTCCTTTTTTGGAAGGGATCATCTAAGGACTTTTGTGACTAAGTTTGGTTATAATTGGACTGGTAGTTTCTGAGAAGAATATCTTTGAATGTCTTATCCATAGGGTCCAATGTTAAAACTATGTTCCCCGCTGGCGTCCATCTTGGATTAGGTACGGACCAGTCATATACCTTTTTTGGAAGGGACTATCTAAGGACCATTGTGACTAAGTTTGGTTATAATTGGACGGGTAGTTTCTGAGAAGAAGATCTTTGATTGTCTTTCCCATAGGGTCCAATGTTAAAACTATGTTCCCCGCTGGCGGCCATCTTGGATTACGTACGGACCTGTCGGATACCTTTTTTGGAAGGGACCATCTGAGGACCATTGAGACTAAGTTTGGTTATAATTGGACTGGTAGTTTCTGAGAAGATCTTTGAATTTCTTTTCTATAGGGTACAATGTTGAAACTATGTTCCCCGCTGGCGGCCATCTTGGATTAGGTACGGACCTGCCGGATACCTTTTTTGGAAAGAACCATCTGAGGACCATTGTGACTAAGTTTGGTTATAATTGGACTGGTAGTTTCTGAGAAGAAGATCTTCGAATGTCTTTTCTATAGGGTCCAATGTTAAAACTATGTTCTCCGCTGGCCGCCATCTTGGATTAGGTACGGACCTGTCGGATACCTTTTTTGGAAGGGACCATATAAGGACCATTGTGACTAAGTTTGGTTATTATTGGATTGGTAGTTTTTTAGAAGATCTTTGAATGTCTTTTCCATAGGGTCCAATGTTCCCCGCTGGCGGCCATCTTGGATTAGGTACGAACCTGCCGGATATCTTTTTTGTAAGGGACCATCTAAGGACCATTGTGACTAAGTTTGATTATAATTGGACTGGTAGTTTCTGAGAAGAAGATCTTTGAATGTGTTTACCTATAGGGTCCAATGTTAAAACTATGTTCCCCGCTGGCGGCCATCTTGGATGAGGTACGGACCTGCCGGATATCTTTTTATAGGGGACCACCCAAGGACTATTGTGACCAAATTTGGTTCCAATTGGCCCAGTGGTTTCAGAGGAGAAGATCTTTGAATGAAAAGTTTACGCCGGACGGATGGACGACGGACGCCGGACGCCAAGTGATGGCAAAAGCTCACCCTGGCATAGCCAGGTTAGCTAAAAACGCTGACGGACAGACAGACAGAATACTATAGGGCATTTTCATGACGGGGCTCTAATAAGTAAGTACTACAGTTCATATTTTGTTTAAAAGCTATGAGCTTGAAGAATAACAAATTTTTATAGTTGGTTATCCCGTGCCGATAAATCATTTTACTGTAGTAATATACAAAATTGACATTTTTTTTTGTTTAATTATTTATTAAATTTAGTCCTTTATTGACTGAAAAGTTAATAAAATATACAAAGTGAGTAGAATAATTAAGATTGTGTTAACAAAAGTTTCAAAAGAGGAGAATTGGCCATTTTCCCATGTTGATAGTGTCGATATATGCTCATTAATTTTTGTCTGCATTCTGTGATTTAATATTGAAAAAATGTTTAGGTCCCTGCACATTTTGGCTGAAAAAAAGATGTGTCATGTCCTGACACTTTGAACAAAATACATATCCCACTGATTTTTGCACTGGTCCCATGTCTTGATAAATTTGAAAGGTCCCCAATTCATCATTCTTTGAATGGAGGGCAAGGCATAACCAAAAGAGGTGATTTGCCATTTTCTTATATTAATTTCTTTAATCATGATTAATAAAATAAATAAGTATTTATGAATGGCAATCAAAACCAATTTCATGTGATGAATTGTTCTTTAATTGATGAAGGCTGGCACCATCCCAGTCAATTTCAATATTTTAAGGTTAATGACAACAATACAAATCAGACGGTTACAATATTAGATAATTTCATATGAGTAAATTTAAATAAGATTTGAAAGGCTGGAACTGCATACAATGAAGAAAATTATGTTAAAAAATATTCAAAATGAATATTTACTTAGTGCTCGGTCTGGTTAGGTGTGGTCCATTTGATTTTCAAGGGGGAAGGGGCCTGGGATTTTTCCCCGAAGCGAGAATTTTTCCCCGTGTTTCCAGGTTTGAAAGGGTGTGCATAAATCCTAAAAATAGTGCGAAAGTGGCCCAAAAAATTTGGACTATATTGACATGTACACATAACATTAAAAATCTTTTTATTATTCAATTTTCATCTGCCAAAAATCCTTAAATGTGTTAAAATAACAAGTATACCGATAGTTAAATACAGCTTTCACACAATATTTTTTGTTATTTAGATTCGAAAAGGGACACACACCCCTTCACCTTTTCAAATCCGCCACTGAACCAGATCATTTTTCCCCATAATGCTGGGAAATAGCAAAGCTTTTATTTCTAATGGACAGGGTATTTACTATGAAGTAAGAGACAGATTCTTTTTTTTTCAACCCAGGTGCTGATCAGAGAATTTTTTTTTCAGCTAGGGTGCCGGTCTGAGAATTTTCTACAAAAATTGGGACCAGAATTTTTTTCTAAAAAATCCCAGGACGACCCTCCACTAAAAAAAAATAGACCGTGTCCAAGTTTGCTTTCAGGCATTCAACATATGACTGATTGTTTGACAAACGTGCAACGACAAATGATACCAGGCATCATACCCCCTTTCCTCGTTCTTGCTTCCGTATTCGTTTGCCGATGTAGCCCAACTTGTGTTTCCTGTACTTGCACTTACACTTCTATAAATATATATATAGCATTTCAGTTTCTATTTGCAAAGAACTGTGTGTGTGTGTGTGTGTGTGTGTGTGTGTGTGTGTGTGTGTGTATCGAAATATACCT
>MJUU01052584.1:133367-143606 GCA_002080025.1 Modiolus philippinarum | reverse complement strand
CATACAAAATATTATTCCTCTACAAGTTGTAGTATCCCAGATCTGGACTCTTACAAAAACTTTAACCTGAGCCATCCATGCATGAAATGTAGGTCAAAGTGACCTAATTTTTATCTGGAGCTTCGTAACTTTACAAGACGCATCTACATACAAAATATTATTCCTCTACAAGTTGTAGTATCCCAGATCTGGACTCTTACACAAACTTTAACCTGAGTCACTCATGCATGAAATGTAGGTCAAATCCACCTATTCTATATATCAACCTCAAGTACTCCTATAGATGCATCCATGGACCAATCATTGTCCATCTACGACTTGTTATTTAAAAGATATATGGTCTTAAGTTTGAACGGACGAACAGACGAACGGGCGAAACGCTATATCCCCTCCCAAACTCCGTTGGGCGAGGGGATAATAAAGAAACGGACAAAGAACAATATGTCGTCCCGACTACGTCTGGGGCAACATAATAACGAGTGATGATATGTTTGCATGCAAACATAAGTCACCCAAACCAGATTCCATACTCAACTGCTCTTTGAAAAAATGCTGTGTTGTAAATTTATCACCAATAATTGTTATAATGTGTTCTGATTATTTTTTTATCCCTCATGTAAGAATAAATGTCTAAAGTTCATTATGTTTTCGTATATAAGTGCTAGTAGTCCTTTGATTCAGAAGTCAAAATATTTATGGATTGCGTCAGAAAGAAAGCTGCGTCACAATTTTTTCATTTTTGATTTATTGATGAAACCAACATTCCAAGCTTAACATGTGTATCTATTGAAACTTGAACATGAAATAAAGTTTTGGGGCGTGACCTTTACCTTTGACCTTGACCTCATTTTGAACATCCCGTCTTCCTGAACATTTTGTATGTTGAATGTCTTTTTGTATTTTCAATGGTATTTGAGCTAAAAGCAAAAAACCCTAAAGCGGACATCAAAAGGGAAAAATGAAAGGATATGGAGTGAATGTACATGTGCCAAAAACGCACACGATACATAGAAAACTCCAGTTTATCAAGGACAGGGCTTTTATTCCTGTCTACATCTTGATGTCGCGTGAGGGTCTTCAACTAGAGGTGAACAATATTCATCCCCTCAAGCGAGATCAAGAAGGTCCCTAGCGTGCACTTACGCGGTATTCTTGACAAAAATTATATCAAGGTCACTCCCTTAATCGGTTTTTGGTCCATAGGCCCAAAGCCGTTGATCCAATAATTTTGGATACCATGTAACAAATGTAGATCTTAAAAAGACACACATTTTTGCAATAACATGTTATCCGCTATCTATTACAGTTTATGAGTTAATCCAATGATAACGTCTAGGGTCAAAGTTCAAAGTGACCAATGACCTTTGACCTTGGCACTTTTAAATGTAACACATATCACCTAAGTTGAATGGAAAAGGTCCCAGGTTTCTATCTCTGACCGTTTTCATGAAAAAACATGTTTAACGATATGATGAAATTTTCAAGGGGCGTAACTCATGAACGGTTCATCATAGAGTTTCGGTCCAAATGTAACAAATGTCCGCCATGACCTAATAATCATTTTTGTCATTACATTCTATCAGCTATCTTTAATGGTTTTCAAGATATTCCAATCACAAGGTTTGAGGTAAAAGGTCAAAGTGACCAATGACGGTGGTCACTTTTGAAATTCCAAGACCTTTTTGCACATCTTGGGGCTGGTATCTACTATGGTGCCAAGTTTCACTAAGTTTGAACTAACCGTCTTTGAGAAAATGAGTGGACAAAACTCGCGCTAGAAGATGAGGAACAATAATAAGAATAGTAAGAAACAGAGTAAAAACATTAAGTCACCAAACTTCGTTTGGGTGACGTAATAAGAAACAGAGTAAACACATTAAGTCACCAAACTTCGTTTGGTTGACTTAATAAGAAACGGTGCAAAAACAATAAGTCGCCAAACTTTGTTTGGGAGACTTAATAAGAAACGGTACAAACACAAGAAGTCGCCAAACTTTGTTTGGGCGACTTATTAATAAAAAACGGTGCAAACACAAGAAGTCGCCAAACTTTGTTTGGGCGACTTAATAATAAGAATTGAGCAAAAACAATAAGTCTCCACAAACTTCGTTTGGGAGACTTAATAATGACAAGAATTGAATAAAAACAATAAGTGCAAAAACAATAAATCGCCAAACTTTGTTTTGGCGACTTAATAAGAAACAGAGTAAACACAATAAGCCACCAAACTTCGATTGGGTGACTCAATAAAAAAACAGAATAAACACAATAAGTCACCACACTTCGTTTGGGTGACTTAATAAAAAACAGAGTAAACACAATAAGTCACCAAACTTCGTTTGGGTGACTTAATACACAATAAGTCACCAAACTTCGTTTGGGTGACTTAATAATAAGAATAATAAGAACCACAGCAAAAACAATAAGTCTCCACAAACTTCGTTTGGGAGATTTAATAATTTACTGCAGTTTCGGTTATTCGCTTAAAACAAGAAGCAAATTGTGAAATTTGGTTATCAGCAAACATCAAAAGAGACCTAATTGCAAAGGAGACCTAAATAGCATCTAAAAAATCTTATGAAGAAGGAGTTATTTTTACAAAAAAGATGCTGCTAAGTTTCTAAACATTTTTTCTAGATGTACTTGACTGATTAATGCCAATTGCCAATATTTAACGATAGGTTAAAAGGTCACAAAGACGATTGGCATTATTTTCAAGTACATCTTTAGAATACAGACAAACGGAGATTAGAAAAAATATTAAAAAGTAATAAATGTTTATGTAAATCAAAACAAATCTTTTGAAAAAAAATATTTAAAAAACTTACTTACCATCTTTTGTTAAATAAAATTTCCAACCAATTTCACTATCTAGTTCCACTGCGGTTGTGTATTGGAAAGGAGTATAATGTAATATACATTGCTTTTGATCATTATGGTAGAAAAATGATAAACATTCTAATGTAGAAATACACTTAGAATGGCAGTCCAGTAGCGATCTTGCTGTTAAATTTCCAACAGAAGTACTTGTACGATAACGGTCATTGAATTTGGTGTTGTAAGAAGCAAACAGTCGCTCAATTCCAAAACAAATTTGGAAAGAAAACAAAGATAAAAAATACAAGTTGATCATTTTACTCCAATATCTAATAATCTATGCACCAACGTACAGCTGTTAGTCATTGGACCATTTATTCTTTCCAGATGATACAACTAAAACTTATCCAATACGAACTCTACTATAAGTTTGAATAACAAAGCGATGACAGCCGTTTAGATCTATAATTCTACTTTATAGGGAAAATAATGCAATACTAGTTACTACGCTGTAATATTAAAGTGAGCTTCAGTTGAAAACTTCTTTGACTTTTGATTAGTCTTTGACAGAACACCCACAATGAGAACAATGACTTATGTCAGTTTAGTAGATCTGTATATCATGTTCAGAGAAATTTTAATTTTGCATTAGAATCGACAACGTTTTGTTTAAGAATTGAATAATTTAAGGAACTATCTGATTCATTATCATCCTTCCCCATGGTTATATCAGCCTGCACAGCCTTTCCGAAAAAGCCAGGTCCGGTTGAACCGGATTTATCAGAGGTTGACCTGGATATATCAAGCGATGCTCCCAACGTTTCAAAGGCAAAAATTTTGATTCAAGTTTTCACACGAAATAAAACGGATAATAATAAACTTCCATGCATTTGCTCTTTCCGATTAAGTATTCAAAACAGAGTCATGATTACACAAATAGATAAACTAAACGACAGAAAAATCGTAGAAACTGGGTCGTTGATATATCCTGCAGAGCTTTGACGTTTTCTCATTATGACGTCATAAAAGATCCAAGGAACGATAGAATACCGTAACAACCAAGGGCTGGTGCAACATTCAAAATTGACATTTTTTCAAGTAGTTCGGTCACAATATTCATCCAGTTACCAAACCTTTACCGATAAAATGATAAAAAAAAAACACAAAACATATTTTTGAACCTTAAAATCGCTGAAAAGGTGAGAATGAAATGTATGTAGAATTTCCCGCGCAACTTTGGGTGGGAGAATTTGAAACCTAACTTCAATGAATACAAAACTAAATCATAGATGTATTAGCCAATACATCTATGACTAAATTAAAAAATAAAGGATGATAAACAAGTTATCGGTCTTTCCACAGCTGACGTATTGTAAAATATCATCCCGCTCCGCTCACTCGCCCCTGTGCTTCGCATTCTGGCTCACGGGCTGATATTTTACGATACATAGCTGTTAAGAGCCCAATAACATATACATATCGTGAGTGTATAAACCGATGATAACTATAGCCTGTGTGTGAGAGAGGGAGAGAGATAACTATAGCCTGTGTGTGAGAGAGGGAGAGAGAGATTGAAAACTTGATAGAAATACATGGATTTTTCATGTTTGTAATTTTCTATACGGCAAAGTAACAATTGATCTTGAAAATCATAATCAAACAATCAAGAAAAAAACTAGAGGATGACATGCCCCCGCGCAAGGTATTTCTTAGTAATATTTGTGTCTTTAAGACACATATGATGCCCCCGCTAAACACATGTTACTCTAGGTAGTTGCGCAGATGATCTATGTATCCTCTATTACTTAATCACCATAGCAATAATAAGTTAACAAATTTAACAATTTATATATATATATTTTTAAAATTTAACAGAAATCAAAATACATACATGCACATCAAAATACCACATGCACATCTTCAATATACGTACAAATAATCAGCAAAATAAAATTTCCTAGCATCAAAACTGTCAAAGCAGTTGGGTGGACAATCTGTGTACAATCTACTAGCAATCCACCAAAAAAATGACTAAGTTCAAATATATATTTTTGACAAAAATGAATCAAAATCCTTTCCACATGCACATCTTCAATATAAGTACAAATGATCTGCAAAATAAAAACTTCCTAGCATCAAAACTGTAGGAGGAGTTGCACAGACAAACTATGTAACCTCTATTGCGAAATCCCCCCAAAATGACTAAGTTCAGCAATGTATATTTAAAAAAAACCTTACCACATGCACATCTTCAATATAGATACAAACGATCTGCAAAATAAAAACTTCCTAGCGTCAAAACTGTAGAAGGAGTTGCGCGGACAATCTATGTACCCTCTATTGCGAAATCACCCCAAAAATGAATACTTAAGTTCAACAATGTATATTTTGACAACAATGCACCAAAATCAAATTCCTTATCACATGAACATCTTCAATATATGTACAAATGATCTGCAAAATAAAAACTTTCTAGCATAAAAACTGTAGGAGGAGTTGTACCACCCTCGGGCAGCCGGATGGAAAGACAGGGGTAAAACAATATGACCCCGACCTGTCGTTGCAAAGGCATAAAAAGAACATAGATAAATTTGTTAACAAAATTACAATATATTTTCATGCCGGTGAATTTCAGTGAGCGCTATCTTTACAGCTTTGTTACATGTACTTGTTATTGCTTTACTACTAAAGTCTATACATCGATATAGTGTTTATAATAGTCAGATAAGCGAACGGACACACCAATATACCAGTTATCAACGTATCCAAACATTGGTCAGATAAGTGAACAGACACACCAATATACCACGTGTTACTAACATGTCTAATACATTGGTCGGATAAGCGAATGGACAGACCAATATACCATATGTTATCAACAAATGTAACACATTGGTCAGATAAGTAAACGGACAGACCAATATATCAGGTGTTACCAACATATCTAATCCATCAGAAAAGTGAACGGACACACCAGTATACCAGGTGTTATCCATATATCTAACACAATGGTCAGAAAAAGTGAACGGACACACCAATATACCAGGTTATACCAACATATCTAACCTATTGGTTAAACAAGTGAAAGCACACCAATATATTATGGGTAATCAACATATCTAACACATTGGTCAGAAAAGTGAACGGACACACCAATATACCAGGTGTTTTCAACATATCTAACACATTTGTCAGATAAGTGAACGTACACAACAATATAAAAGGTGTTATCAATATATCTAATACATTTGTCAGAAAAGTGAACGGACACACCAATATACCAGGTTATACCAACATATCTAACCCATTGGTTAGATAAGTGAAAGGACACACCAATATACATATATAACATATTGGTCAGAAAGGTGAACGGACAAGCCAATATACCAGGTGTAATCAACATATCCAACACATTGACCAAAAATGTCAACGGACATATCAATATACTAGGTGTTATCAACATATCTAACCCATTGGTCAGATAAGTGAACAAACGAGCCAGTATACCATGGTTTATCAATATAAGTGAACGTACATAACAATATACTAGGTGCTATCAACATGTCCAACACATTGGTTAGATAGGTGAACGGACACGCCAATATACCAAGGGTAATCAACCTTTCTAACACATTGGTCAGAAAGATGAATAGACATGCCAATATACCAAGGGTACTCAACATATTAAACCCATTGGTCAGATAAGTGAACATTCAAACCAAAATAAAGAATGAACCAGATGTTATCAATCGATCTCGTGCATTGTTCAGAGAAGTTAACTGGCACTGGCTAATCAGAAACAGATGCTTATGGTGTTATCAGTCTAACAAATTAGTAAGATTAGAGAACACACATCAATATAGTAGGTGTTTTTAACATATCTAACATATTGGTCAGAAAGGTGAATGGACACACCAATATTCCAAGTGTAATCAACGTTCCTAACATACTGGTCAAATAAGTGAAAGGACACAACAATATACAAGGTGTAAACAACCTCATACTGGTCAGATAAGTGAACGGACACGCCAATATTCCAGGTGTAATCAATGTTTCTAATATACTTGCTCGATAAGTGAACGGACAGACTAATATGCCACGTGTTATCAGCGTTTCTAACACACTGGTGAGATAAGTGAACGGACACACCAATATGCAATGATTTATCGACGTTTCTAATATACTGACCGGATAAATGAACGGAAAAATTAATATGCCATGTGTTATCAACGTTTCTAACACTGGTCAGATAATTGAACGGACACACCAATACGCCTTGTGTTATCGACGTTTCTAACAAACTGGCCGGATAAGTGAACGGGCAAACTAATATGCCATGTGTTATCAAAGTTTCTTACACACTGGTCAGATAAGTGAACGGACACACCAATATGCCATGTGTTATCAACGTTTATCATATACTTAGTTAAAAATGATTAAAATTTTACCCCTGGATAAAACCAGATGATTTCAACAAAAAGGACGAAGCGGGTTGATATGATATCGTTATCAACTCTTTCCGGTAATTATCGCATGCCTTTCCGTTACTACTGGGAAACTTTATCACACGAAAGTTCGTGCATTTCCGTAAAGACGATAAACATTGATATCGTAATATCAAGCAAAAAAATAACAAAATACTGCATTTTATAAGCATGAAAACATTTTACAGCTGAAAACTTTAACAGTAAAAGTATATGATAAAATTATCATCACATGTCAATTTCCATATCACATCCTTCATCAGCCCGCGGTCAAAAAATCATGCATCGGCCTGACGGCTCTCGGTCTGGTATTAAGACCTTGGGTTGATAAAGGGTGTGATATGACAAAAATGTGGTTGCACTAAATCTTTACTTTAACATAAACATGATATTGTAATACCAATACTTTAACTGTGTGAATAAGTATGTCATTCTGTCGGTATCTATTGTGTGGAAGTGTATTTTTCTCTATTTTTTCACCGAAAGTAATATTGTAAAAGACAAGAGAAATGTCTAATCTTGAGAGACCTAGCTTAAGCACAGTACTATATCTTTATTTATAAGAGATGTTTCTTTTGTATATTTCTGTGGACGCATTTGTGGTGACTTTACATGCTCTCACCATTTTTCTAGCAAATACATGAGGAAAAAGATTTGAAATACAGTTTTCCATAATAATACACGCACATTGAAAACGAGCGATAAAGTCGATTGGTGGATTGCTGTCCAATTAAGTACAACTCATTGCGTTTTTACAAGGATTAAGGTTGGATTAAACATCCAAGAAATTACAGAGAATGAATCGTAGAATGTTCTTCCGGCAAAAGCTATGGCTAGAATGTCACAGTATAGATTCTATTTAAAATCATATACAAGATAAATTTAACAGGATATCAATATGCAAATATGTCTAATAGAGCGAGCAAGTAGAATATTTTATTTGAATTAAATAAAATACCGAGTTAATGTCAACGAGACCATGGACGTCTATACTCTTCGGCAAATACAGTCCAAAGTTCGACATGAACTAATAACCATACAAAACTTTCACTTTTTATTAATATAATTAACAGCTATTTAATTGTGTAAAACCAAAGCAACAGTAAAATCCCTCAAATATTAGTAACACACGTCCTTAAATACGTGTATATATAGATCGATAGATAATCCAGTGAATTTAACTTCGCAAAAAGAATTTTGAAAAAAAAATGCACATTATTAAACGCCTTCTCCAAAATGTTAGCAGCAAATCTAGTAAAACACTCACTATATCCACTAGAGATAAATAAATGAAAAACGTCAATGACGTCGGGGACAGTAATTGTTACGCCTATTCTATTCCATGGCGACGTTGATCTCGTAAAACTACCGACAATGGACAGACGACAACCAAAGTCAAATTGGCACATTAATGACCTAAGAAAAGAAATAGAAAAGGAAAATACACTCACAAGTGTGCTGGACCAGTCTTGTAAAAACTGGCAAGAAATCATCGCAGAGTTTGAAAACGATTTTCACGCAGAATCTGATATAGAACAAGGGGGAACATGGAAAACTAGGTTTGTATTTTTTGTTCAAAAACGATACGTTTTGTAACATTAATTGTTTAGTTCCATAAGTTGAAAATTCACTTGTTTTTAAAATAACTAAATACCGAAGTTGCTGTGAATTTATTTTCTGCATATGCGCATTTCGACAACTTATGTCTCTTCAGTGCAGATAAAATCTAAACCTTTGGGAGACCATCAGATCAAATATGTTAAAAAACTGATAGAGAACAAATACCTAATATGATCCAAATGTAAAGCCAAAATCAGCTAAGGACAGAGATTTGCATGAGCGAGATACTCCTTAGTTTTCGACAAAATTTACAAAAATTTAGATATTAGGTAGTGCGACAGTGTTTTACCAGCAGACTATGTGTAAGCAGTTTTCTTTCCGGCGTGCAGAATTTCCGGGTATGTAACAACCTATTGTATTATGCTCCTTGAGCTAGCCGACAGTTTAGAGGCGAACACTCCTTGACCCATCTTTCAAAATTACGTTTTGTCCCTTTTCCTTTTCAAGATTGTAGTCTATGAGTTGGTAGTGTACCTGTAATGGGTTTATATGTTTATTTTACTATAGGGAAACGGGATAGAGAAAGGGGGTTTAGGTACCAATAAACCGGTTTAACACTGCCGCTAGCATTTGTGCTAGTGCCGGTACCAAGTCCGGATATCCCGAGTTCCTATGTCTACGTTGGTCTGTTGTCTTTTATTTGTGTTCCTGCTGGATTGTTGCATTCGATTGTAATTTTCGGTGATTGTACGTGTTCCGTGTTACCTTTTCTTTATCAATTTAAATTAGTCTATAATATTTTAAGTATCATTAATTTTATTGCCATTTTACATTTCTATTAAGTAATGGGGACGTTATAACATTTGCCATTCTCTTTATTTTTTTGATGCAGATGTTGATGAAAAAGATAATGAAACAATGGTACCACCTTTGATATTAAAGCATTATGTTGTTTGACAACTTCAGTTTTGCAAAATTATTGGCAAGTTTTCTGTTGACAAATTAGCACTTTTCATTCGTATTCAGCCTTAAATGCTTTGCATAGAAATTTCCCATAGGAGTAGTTAACTTTATAATTATTCATCTTACAAATTTTAAAACATTGATTTTTTAAAGTCTAACACAAAGATGGATCTACGTGCAACCTAGTGAAAAGAATATTATATTTTATGTGTTTTTTTATACTCCTAACAATAATGAAATACTGCTCATCAATTTAGGCTTTAAGGAGGCTCATTCCTGATGTTGTTTATATCAAGGATTTCTTTTTAAGGTCTACCCGAGAACCTTCTCGGTAGACCTTATAGTATTTCTTCTGATTATTATTATTATTTTTTTTTTCCGCCAACTTTTAAACTCTTCGGCCCAAAACTGTACG
>MJUU01052584.1:126340-131087 GCA_002080025.1 Modiolus philippinarum | reverse complement strand
ATAGTTGATAACATGTAATAAATAAAATGTGTATTTTATCAAGATCTACATTTAATATATTGGGTCAAAAATTATTGGACCAAGCGTTATGGACTTAGGATACGAAAACTGTTTTCCGGGTCCAAAATTGAGGTTTCTTGCTTATATCTCAAAAACTGTAAGAGATAGAAAAAAACTTTGAATAGCGAAAATGTTCGGCTTTATATTATTTACAATATCACATTAAAATCAAAGTTCAAAGTCCTTAGCAACACAATGAAATCCTTAGCAACCATAGATTTGTTTCGTGATAAATGATTTAACCCGTAAACCGAAAGAGATGGCTAATGACATGTTATGGGGAAAATGTTCAGTTTTACAAAATACAACTTTGTTAACGATTTAAATTTTTTTGTTCAATGATTTTATTCGTAAACTGTAAGAGATGGCTGATGACATGTAATTAAGAAATTTTTTCTTGTTTCATCAAGCCAAAACACTTATTACGAGACTTTGCTAAAAATTTCCTTCGGGTAGACCTACATTTGTTCTCTGAACAAATGACTTATATTTTTTTTTGTAAATCTTTATTTTTGAAACTGAAAACATCATGAACATATAAACAGAACACTAAAATATTGACAGTTCATATATCCAACTAAATGTATACATTACAGACAGACAGAAAACAAATATTCTGTATGAATATTACAGTTATGTAATTTATTTATATAAATCAGCTTTCTTTAACTTTGTTTTTGAGTTCATCCACTGAAAAAACCTTCCAAGGGCAACCATTTTTTATTAATAGAATTTCTTTGTGCAGAGGTTAGGAACAGGCTAGATTTCTTTTCAATATACATATAATATTTCAAAAATTCTATTCCACCTTTTGTGCATGGTAAATTATTTTTTGATCTACATATGTATAGATAATATTTTAAAATCAAAATAATATAGTCTTGCTCCCTGTCAGCCCCAATACCAAGAAGTACATTTGTGGCATTTGTGTTCAATGCCACATTGTGTTCTGGGATTTCTTGAAACCTATTTTAATTTATTAAGCATTGCACACTAAATGAAATGGTAAAAAGAAATATATAGGGCCGTGTGCTTTAAACGGAGATACAAGACATTAACAATTTGGCGGGAAATGGATTTCTCTGGATTTTCCCTTAGTTTAACATCAGGACTATTTTTTGTCTAAAAGCTAGGAAGTTATATCAAGGATTTTATGAAAACTTGTCAGGTGTCTAAATATGACCCATAAAAGACATTTTTGGGTCGTTGTCTCTTTGACACATTCCCCTTTTCCCTTCTTTTTCCTATTCATGAAATATAAAGTGGGGTCCATGTACAAATTGTTTTAAGAAAAGCAGATGAATTCCGAAATCTGACACAATTAAAAAAATGTGATAAGTTAGCCACCTTAAGAGACTGAGTTTACTATTATCTATTTTTCGAGATTATCTCTTTATGTCTGATATTTTTCTTTATTTCTTGTTCATCTGAATTGAGTCTTATTTTTGTTTATTTCTGGTTCATCTGAATTGAGTGTCTTGGTTTTCAAAGCCTACGTCTTGTGTTTCTTTATAAGATCCTTAATGACATGGTGGCGCTACCCATTGATACCCTAGATTTGAGTTGTAACACTCGTATTTAGCGTAGAACAAATTCTAAATCTTTGAAACTTGTAACCTGTCAAACAGATAATTTCTAAAATTAATATACCAAAAAACTATAAAGGATTGGAATTCGTTGCATGAAAGCTGTGTTAATTCTAAAACCGTTCTGGACTTTAAAAGTGTTTTGGTAACTGCTGCTCCAGGCGACTAGTCACCATCAGCGCACTCTCATTTCCTGGAAGATTTATAATCAGTAGTGAGGCACTTTCCAGTACCTATCCAGATACAGATACTAAGGATGTTGAAATCGAGTTCCACGCCAAGATCATACTCACCCTTCCGGAACACATCAGTGCAGTTCACACGTCAGTGTGTGTATTTCTTTTTGGTTGTTGTCTGGTATATCATACTGTTAGTACAGACTTGTTTCTGTAATTGTCTATATACTAAAAGATTAAGGTTTATTTCAATCTTTCACCTTGGTACTCTTTAAGGTTTGGAGAGAATTAACATATAGTATGGATTTGAAATTTGTCTTTAGAGTTAGAAATTAGCTACCGTACTGATTTTTCACCACCGTATTTTAGGCGGCTGTAACTTGAGCAGACTGGCCTTATACCTTTCCGTGCCTTTATGATTCGGAATTCGTTTGCAGACAAACTTGAAGCAATGACTTTAAAGATCATTCTGGATTGCTTTCCAGTCAGAAAGAGGTGTTATGGCGTTGTAATTAAATTCGTCTATTTTTATTTCGTTTTAGATATGCTTACCAATTTCTTCATAACCGTAATTTGCGCCTACAAATAAAGGAGATGCAAACCGAATTGCGAATGTTAAAGCATGGACAATTGAAGTTCCCATCAGACATTGACTGGGATATTTTACCGCCATCAGAATGTAGAAAACATCTCAAATCAATGCAAATTGAAATCACCTCTCTTAAAGGTTGGTAAAACATTTTGTAAATTGTTTTGTTAGAAGAGTTTTACAAAGTTGTTATAACACAATAACAGTAAATTTAACACGCGCGATGGAACTTTGTACCATTATAAAAAAAATCGACAACAGATTGATTTGTAATTAACGATTCCAAATGAATTTGAAAGTTAATCAATGATTTCGTAGCAAACAGTATAGTCATAGAAAGCGTATAATTTACATGGCGATGATTTAGCAATAAATGTTGTGGTATAAGTATTGTTCTGCGAAAGTCGTAATGTTCATCCAGTATTAAACACACAATAATTATTAATAATTAAAAATTATTTCACAATGCAGTGTTTCCACACACACACACACACACACACACACACACAAGTCCACCACAAAGGTTTTTTTTCGCACTGGCAGAGTTACGAGTACCAAACCGGCTGAAATGCAGCCTTCTGTGGGAATTTGATATCGATAAAAACATAGAGCAAGAGGAAAAGAGGAGAAAATATGACAAGCATGTCGCCTGTTGATTTGTGGACAAGAAGTTTGGGAACATTTTACATTCACCTGACAATCGACTAACAAAACAACCCCCCCCCCCCNAAAAAAAAAAACAAAAACAAACAAAAACAAAAACAAAAAAAACAAACAAACAAACAAACAAACAAAAAACTAAAAAATAAAAAATAAAACCAAAAAACAAAACAAACAAAAAACAATAAAAAAACAATAAAACAAAAAACATGCCCCCCGATTGCAACCGTGTCTACATTACAAAATTTATGCACACTAGAAAGTAAGGCATAGTGGACATTTTATACTAAACTCCATTAGCTCTATTCACATATAGAATATTAAGCCTCTAGCAATTGTTATTAACGAGCAAATAGCGTAGTCTAGATTTTGACCTTTTGACCTTGACCTTTGACCTGACCACTCAATTAAATTTGTATAATGGTGTTCAGCATTTATGATTGATTTACAGGCAAAATATGAAGGTCCTATCACATCTGTTGATATAGGCGATGTTAAAGTTTTCCCAATTTGCACTCCGTGACCTTGACCTTTGACCTACCTGATTTTTTTTGGTGGATCTGTACTAAGCTCTATTAAATCTATTCACATATAGAATATGAAGCCTCTAGCAAGTGTAATTAAAGATCTATAGCGAAATCAAGATTTTGAGCTCTTGACCTTTATACCTTTACCTTTGAGCTCATCTTAGTCAAATGCATAGAGCTGTTCAGCTTCATATGACCAGTATACAGGCCAAATATGAAGGTCTTCCTATCATATTTGGTTGAAAAAAACTAGGCAATATTAAAGTTTTTATTCAAGTTTTCCAATTTGCACTCAGTGACCTTGACCTTTGACCCGACCTAGTTTTTTGTGGATTAGTACTAAGCTTCAATAGATCTATTCACATAGAAAATATCAAGCCTCAGGCAATTGTAATTAACGAGCTATAGCAGAATCTAGATTTTGACATTTTGACCTCTGTGACCTGATCTTTGATCTGACCTTCGGGAAATTTGTATAATTGTGTTAAACTTTACATGATCAATTTACATACCAAATATGAAAGGCCTATCACATCTGGTTTAAAAGTTACGAGCCAGGTTAAAGTTGCGACAGACTGACATACAGACATACATACAGACAGACAGGACAAGCATCTAGGGGTCACCGTACGGTCTTCAACACAGTGAGGAACCTCACACCATATAACAAGCCCTAAATGGCCCAAAAAGGTAAAAAAGTGAATAAAACAATGGAAACAAAACACATCCAATAACCCAAATATCAAGAAACTAAAATTTTATAAGAAGACAAGGACAAGCCAATGACCAACATATTCCTGACTTGGGACAGGCGCAAAAATTGCGATGGGGTTAAACTCGTTTTCTTGGATTCAAACCCTCCCCCTATGTGTGGTGAATGGCTAAAAAATAAATACTCAAAAAGACTCACAGTAAAAATCAATCTAGAAAAAAGTCCAACTTATCAAGACGAGTACCCTTACAATGAAGTAAATAAAACATGAAAACAATACACACAGGTACTGTCCGGACAAATGCTCGCAGTTACTGACAGCTAGCCAAGGACATAATTTCCGTTGACTATGATATCAAGCCTTCTTACATATGAAACTTCAATTGAAATACTTCTAAATAGATTTGGTATAACAACATCATCAATTATGAAAGAAG